>LIEC01012153.1:0-85822 GCA_001925005.1 Drosera capensis
AATCTTAGGAACCAGGTCCAAGTGTCTGACCTGTCCGGTGGGTGGGCAAGACAAATAATAGATTTCGTTCTGCTCTGTGTTTCCGATCGTTAAGGTACAACAAAGGTCGTGACCTCGGTAATCCCAATCATCAGGGGTTTGTGACATCGGATGAATGTGATGTAGCGCACTTTGCCGATGAATTGGAGCTTGATTCCGCTATAAGGGTGTTGAAACAGATAGGTTGCTGAGGTTCTGGTAGAATGATTGTAGTTATGTTGCTGAGCGTAGATATGTTGTTGAGCATGCTCACGACTGAGGCCATAGTTGGTCTTTTTTCTGGGTTTGGTTGAACACATAACAAACCGAGCTGAATGCATTTCATCACTTCAATGCTCGAATAGTACGAACTTGCCAAACTTTCATCCATAAACTTCAATTCTTCACCATCACTCCAACAGTTCCAAGCCTTCAAATATTGCAGGAAAGAGTTAGATGACGAAACCCATTGTGCAAAATCATTGACTTGAATCATGGATGCTCGTGACTCCTACTTACATCATTCAGCAGGTCCTGAGGCATGTCTGATTGGTCGGAACTACTCCGCACCCTTCTACTGCCGCTTATGATTTCCAAGGTAAGTACTCCAAAGCTGTACACATCTGACTTCACTGAGATTTGTCCTTCTAGTACGTATTCGGGCGCCATATATCCACTGTAAGAAGAGAGCACCAGAATTAGATATAATGCATTAAAATATATTTTTAAAAAACACATTTCATTATGTAAACGGTATGCTATGCATTTCTGAAAATAGTGTTTTTTTTTTTCAAGTTTGCAACTTTGGATAAAGATAGTATATATCTCCGTCCTCCTCAAGTCCCGTCCTAACAGGGGGCACGTGAACGCCTTGGTTGTCTAATAGAATTTGCTTCTGATTTGGGAGCTCTTTACTCATATGTCGTGAGAAGCCAATACTTACAAAGTTCCAGCGATTTGTAATGTCTCTATGCATGATTTGTCTATGTGGACTAGCCTTGCTGTGCCAAAATCTGAAATCTTTGGAATCATATTCACATCCAATAGAATATTTGCTGCTTTAAGATCTCTGTGTACAATTCTATGTCTTGAATCTTCATGCAGATAAAGCAATCCTCGGCCGATTCCCTCGATAATTTTATACCGTCTCCTCCAATCAAGTTGCTTTCTTTTTTCCTGATCTCCTGTAAAATGAGGGTTTTTTAGTGCGGTATCATGCTAGATGGATACAACTATCAGTCCCAACTTCTTCTTCTATTTTTTTCTCGTTAATCTATCAAGTCCCAACTTATTCGGGCATATGGCAGTATGTATGATGATGATTTTGTCTAACAATAGCGGTTCCATAACCAAAATTTGTTCAATGAAAATCCGTAATCATCTGAAAATTAGGAAGGCACCTCTTCACCTGCATGTAGTTTGTATTTAGCATTCCTTGTGTTGTTTATCTCGCTACCAATATGACATGTAACTTTTTCTTTCCTCATCCTCTAATTATGCTAATATTATGTTTGAAATTTTCAAAGAGGAATAAGCTTCATAGGGGTTGATTCTGAGGGCATTTAAGTTCAGTCCAGTATTCCTGTTAAATCTTTATCTAGCCTTCCATATTTCAAGCCAATCCTAGATGGCTCTTGTTAAAATTCTTTTGGGTCTTTCTTGTCTTTTACTTTTAATTTCATTAATTATTTATTAATATGGAAGTGCAGAAACAGCAGAAAGATTGTTTAATACTGATGTTATGTGCCATGGTGTCATACCGAATAGGAAATGGTCAAGGCTTTTGTTGGGTACAAACTCGAAAACCAACAACTTTTCCTCTCCGTCGAAGCAGAAACCCATAAGCCTTACTAGATTCCTGTGCTGAAGCTTGGCTACCAAAGAGACTTCATTCTTGAATTCTTCTGTATTGTGTTCCGAGTCTGTTGTCAACCTCTTTACTGCAATTTCTTCCCCATGTCCTAATACGCCCTGAAAGGAAGATACACTGTAACCCGGTAACAGGTGCGTTGTACTCCTTATTGGACCATGAACGTACCTTGTAGACTATGCCAAATGAACCTCTGCCTATCTTGTTTCTATCCGAAAAATCTTCAGTTGCTTTCTTGAGGATATCCAAATCATATTGGAGTGACTCTGTGGTTAGGAGCTCGATTTTCCTCGAACCACCCTTAACTAGTTATTCATGAAAAAACAATATTTCAAAGCGAAGCTGTTTCATCATTAGAAGAAAATTTGTTAGGATGAAAGTTGTCACGGTTACCACTTTCAGGGTCTAAGGCGGCGTGTGTCAGCATTGCCTTTTTTTTAAGGAGGCTGTTTGCATCATCACCACTTTCAGGATCTGAGGCAGTGTTTTTCATCCTTGCTTTTCTTTTCAGAAGGCAGAAGATGGCCACTGCGATTGCTAAGACACATACAACAGCCACGACAGCTGCAATAACTCCTTTCGGAAATGATTTAGCCTCTGCACCAGGAAATCAACTTTGATTTCAGTAACGCCACATTGGACAAGGTTACCCTACTATACATATATGAAGTTATGAATCATGTAGGAGATTCGGCGCCTCTGGATTGTGAAAACTGCTGTACTGTTATGTTGGGCGTTACAGACTTCCGCAGAAAAATGTGCATGTGCTCCACAAATTATATGGCTTGCAGGAAAGCTAAATGGTTGTGCTATTTTTTAGCAAGTCCTAATTATTCATGGAGTTATAGGTCTTCTTGCTACAAATTGATTTGAAGCAAATACCTCCTTTCATGGTGGAACCTTTGTCCTGTATCTCGAGAAATAGCAATCTGCTGAGGACTTCTAGCAATTTATACTAACATTCAAGTGGTATTTGTAGATATCATTTGTTATAGCCTCTCCCCAAGTATTCACCGTTCTTCTGCTGCTTCATTTCCCCCACATTTACATTTGTCGTGAGCCCCAGTTTCTTCCATTTCAGTATCCGATTGTCCAATTTTGTACATGAACGTAATTGTTTTCCAATATGATCATCAGAAGGAACAAACTAATCACTTGTTGACCAATGAATGTCTGCTAGAGGAAAAATTTAAGAGCAAGAGTTGAAGAATCGCACTTACGTGCAGTTATTGAAGGAGTATGTTGACTGCCACTATCTACGGGAGTCGTCGTAGTTGCATCGGCTGCAATGAAAGATATCGTTCAAAACAGTTCAGAATTGTTAACAAAGAGAATCCAAAACAAGGATCTGAAATCATAAAAAGAATGAGAGACACTAATGATTGTGACAAGATTAACACCTGGTGTCGATGCTGTCGAAGGTGAAGGAGCTGATGGAGATGCAGATGGAGATGCCGGTGAAGCTGTTCACAGGTCAAGACACATGACAAAATTAGAAGGAAAACAATTATTCCATCCCAAAAAAAGATATTGACAAGGTTTTGGGTGTGGGTGGAGATATAAGCAGTTTTATCACTATTACGAATAACAGAAAGATAAATACACACATAAAATCAAATACAAACAGGAACAAGAAAAAATAATGCATAACCAAATAAAGGACAAAGGATAACAACAAATAAATAAATTAACAAATGACTAAATAACAAAATAAACCAATAAATCAATAGAATCAATAAATCTTTATACCCTTATCATAAGATAACAATAGCACTAAAGCTATCCTATAACTCTAATTCTATCACGTCAAACATTTCTAATAAGGGTGGTGTCGCTCGTTAGTCCGAGTAAGTTCAGGTCTTGTTTAATAGCTTCACCTAATGCTTCTTCGGCCTCCCCTATTACGTCTACCTTCTATTAACTGGATAGATTCACAACGTTTAACCGGAATCCCTGCATCCCTATGCATAACATGACCAAACCATCTTACTCTCGCGCATCTTATTCTCAATAGCAAAGACTACGAGTCTTCCTCGAATCCTTCTGTTTGAGATTCCATCTTCAAGGGAGACCTCACACATCCAACACAACATGCTCGTTCACTTGAACTTTCTTCAAGTGTCAACACTCTACAACGATCCCCTTTCATTAAAAATCTTACAAACACACTCAAATCATCAAAATCCGCTCTTTTCTTTCTCCTCCCTTCCTATTTTTTTCTCACGAACAGTCGTTATGTCTAGTCGTTATGTTTCTTTTTTTTTTTTTAATTATTGGATGGAGAGACTATCTTAAAACAAATGTGTGAAAATACAACAACAATTCTTTTTCCAGATGAAGTTACTATATATATTCAATCTTCCTAACCCCACTCTAAACAGAAACCTCAACTCACCCCTCAATTTTTTACACTAATTTGAGTGAAGAAATTTCCTATTTTTCCCCCAATTAATATGAGATTATGAACCTTGGTATTTGAGTCGGAACTTCGAAGGGTATCTAAGTAGAAAAGGAGACATTTGTCTGAGAAGCCGTGTTGAGAACATAATACACTCTTGAATTTAGGAGTTCAAAACGATTACAATCCTGGATAATACTACACAAATTACCAATTAATTTTGAGTCGGAAATTGGGGCTTTAATACAAAAGAATATAAAAACCTAGGAAGTAGAGAGGAAAATGAACAGATACTTGAAGTTGAACTTGAACTTGAACTTGAACTTGAAGAAGATGACGAGCAATTAGCGGAAAAGAACGTGATCCCGCAATCTGGAGCTAGCTTCGTGATATCTTCGCGTGAATTATCGTCTAGGCTGCAAAAGCACGACGATGAGATCAAACTCCTCACGGAGAGACAGCATGACGACGGAGGTGAATCCGTCGTCGTGCTACTGTTCAGGTACGACTCGCATGAGTCCGCCAAGCTGACGCTGCTGCAGCTTGTGTGGTCGATTACTTGTGTCGTCGCAGCTGCCCATGGCAAGGCCACCAGCAACCCCGCCAAAGCGAACAACGCCATTGTTGCGGTAATCGTCGCCATTTATATGATGTCTCTGAATTGGATTTTCTGTGGTGGATCGTTGTTGTATGGTGCAACAAAATGCAGATATTTGAAGATCTTGTAAACCAGTTGACTCAAAGTCCACTCCTCACTTGGTCTAGAATGTTCCAAATAATAATAATCTATAAAATCGAAGATCATCATATTATAAAATTCAAAAAATATTATTTTAAAATTGAAATGATACGGATTATATTTACGATACTTAATAAATCAATTTGATAAAAAAAATGAATCATGATATTTATGATATATGATTATGTGGGTTTTTTTAATGAAATTTTATCTTTATGATATGGATTGTAATAGAAATGATAATTTTTTTATTTTCTTGAACCTTTTCTTTAATCATCTTATTCGGAGAAATTTTTTTAAAAAAATATATGATAAAAAAAATGATGATGATGATGATGATGATGATGATAATAAATCACTCAAAATAATATTTAATGATTTAAAATAATTATTTAACTATCAATTACAACAGAAAAGTTAAGCCGTTATGAAAAACAATTACTTATGTCAATTTTTGTAAACGTTTTTATCATCAACTAGTTATGTAGTGTGTAGAAAAAAGTTGATTCGGTGATAACTGATAAGTTGTTCTTCTAATTATATGATTAGAAAACATTATTTCTATTCTTGGTTTGAAAAGTTGATGCAATTACTTTTATCCATCTTTATAAATGTTCCTCTTACTTTCTCGACTTGAGTTTATTGTTTTGCTTTTTGGTTATTATAGTTTGTGTCGTTGTGCAAGACATGTAGGCATCAAGTTTTCTTGATATCAAAATATAATTTTTTTTATAATCAAGTGTGGTTGATCCTATATTAAATATCTTCATATTTATTATTATAAATTAAATATATATTTGAATATATATTGACATTTCGTTTCTTGTAAAATCCAATATGTTTTAAATTTATAATTAAGTAAAAATATAAATATAAATAGCATTGCGTGTTTTTTTATTTAAGTAATCATCACAACTTATTAAACAAAAAATTTATATGATTAAAAAATTTTAAAATCGAAATTGGATAATGTATTTGTCATAAAAAGAAATATCATATTCTTTTTCTTATTTATTCTAAATCAATATTAAATATACAGAAAATTCCTCTTGGTTACAATGTTTCCAAAATATTACGCACAACATACAATCTAGAGAAATAATCCTCATTTGATACAATTTATATTTTTTCCAACACAAACAGCCATCTGGGCAATCAAATTGTTCAATTCATCAAATCTTTCAATTCATCAAATCTCAACAAAAACTCATTAAATTTATTTCTAATCACTTCTATTTGATCTTACATAAATAAATCAATCGATTTTCATCCACAAAACATATCAAATCTTTCAATTTCATCTAAAATTCAATTGTGTTCATTTTGAAAATCCTAACTATAAAATTATCATTCATTGATGATTTTTACTGATTGAAGACTCTAATATATTTGTTTGAATTAGAATAATTTAATTTTAGGATTGGATTTGACTGATTTCTGTGATTTGCTTATTTCTTTTAAACCCTAACTATAAAATCATTATTCCTTGATCGTTTTCACTGATTGAAAAACTTTAATCTACTTATTCGGGTTAGAGTAACTTAATTTTAGGGTTGGATTTTACTGATTTTTGTGATTTTCTTGTTTAAAAAAAATTATGCTGCGTAATACATAATAATTTTTGCAATTTTATGAATATCATGTTATAATTTTTTTAATTAATTTTTTTGTGATTTTTGGATTTTATGCATTTGAAATGACGTAGTATTTTGTTTTTTTCCTGATGCACTGTCTGAAAATAATGTGTTAGCTCAATGAAATAGTGTGTCGGTGTTTGTTTTATTTTTTAAAAGAATAATTCATGTTGGATACCATGTGATAAATATTTTCAATTTTATGGATATCATGTTATAAATTTTTTTTTGTTGATTTTTTTGTGATTTTTCATTTTAGTTTTTGGATTTGTTTGATTTGAATTATGATACTATTTAAAATAGTACGTTAGTTTAATAAAACAAAAAGACTGATTACGGTCAATAGTTCATAATATCAAACAGTACGTCAATACAACGAAATAGGACTTCTAAATAATTCTGTATCTTTTGGATCTTGTTTTTTTTAAAAAAAAAAAAAGAAGAAAAAAAATATGTTGTTTACTAAATAAGGATTTTTTTTTTCAATTCTATTGATATCATCTTATAAATTTATGTGTAAGTATTCGTTTAATCTTGTGATTTTTTGAAGAAAAAAAAAAACAACATGTGCATTCGTTTATATACGCCTATATTATATAAACAATGTGTTTGAATATTTTGATCATGTAAACAAAACAAACTATATTTTTTTTAATTTGTCAATAAACATTTGAATCAATTCACTTGAATTTATGCATGTATTTATCTTCTTATCAAATGATTGTAATTTTCTTTACATGGTTCGAATTAAAATCAAATTCATATTTTTTTTATTGGATTTTGATGTTAAAATAGTGTGGCGTTCATGATTGATGTGTGGAATTGAATTCGAGTGACGATTCAAATTGTTTTCATTAGATATTGGGTTTCGAACTTTTGGGAATCCTAAGTATCAAATCATTGCTTCTTGATCGTTTTCAATAATTGAATACTCTAATCTACTTATTTTGGTTATAGTAATTTAGTTTTAGGGTTGGGTTTGATTGATTTTTTTTTTATTTGCTTGTTTTTTTTTTAAATAACAGACACACGGTTTCATTCCTTCATACGCAATGTTTTCAAACAATGCGTATGAAGGAATGAAACAGTGCATTAGTGTAGTTTTTTCTAAATAAAAATTTATATCGAATAATATGTAATAATATTTTTCAATTTTATGTATCTCATGTTATAATTTTTTGTTTTTATAGATTTTTGTGATTTTTCGTTTTGGTTAATATGAACACACTATTTACATAACACAAGCAAATTGTGCCTTAATTTTTTAATCATTTAAACAAATCGAAACGTGTTTTTTATCCCCGATTTTTGTGATGTTCTTTCATGACCTGACGTGTTGTTTCTGTTTGTACCGATGTTTTGTTTCTTTATGACATTTTATCGATCATCTTGTGGGTATCATTCTTAGTTTGGAGATCCTTATACTTTCTTCCTACGATTTTCATATTTGATGTGAGTTAGACTGTGGAGATGGAGTAAGGTGACGAGGAGAATGAATTCGATGGGTTTGCGGTGGTAACGACGATGGGTGATGGGCTGTGGAGGTGGAGAAAAATGACGAGAAGAGTGAATCAGATGAGTAAAGTGATGTCGTATTTAGGTTGGGTTGGAACAAATTCAAATTATTGTGGATGAGAATTATTTTTTCGTATTGTATTTGTTGGATATTTTTTTCTATTTTTTTTTATAGTTTTTAGGAATTCATCCAATAAGTATAATACTTTTCTTCAATAATCTTAATTACTAGACATATTTAATTCATAAAAAAAATAATCATATATATTATGCTAAATAATAAATTAGAAATATACACTTAACAATTAAATTAATAAAATATTTATTAAAATATTATACATCTAATTAGTTAAAAAATATCAAATATTAAAACTAGGTTTAGAACTTGTATATTTAAATTTCACGATAGATTTATAAAAAGATCATGTTTGATCATGATCCAATGACATATCATACATTTTCTCGACAATGATGAAACTCAATGTGCTATAATTATTATAGAACGAACGATATATAATTTTTAAATAAAAGAATTAAAAGCAATTTTCTTGATTGACCTTAGTCTTTTTAAACGGGTCTCTTTATCGGTATAAATTTGTTCGAATTACATAAAAATTCAGGGTGTTTGAAAACGAGTTTGTAGTATAATACGGAAAAAAAAAAAAAAAAAAAAAAAGAGTAAAGGGCACCATGGGAAGATTAGGGAAAACATTGAGAAGGGGTGTGAAAACCGTGGGGTGCAAAGCACCATGAACAGAAATGTTCATATGATGATGACCTATTGGTTGATGTGGATGGGTTATTGATTGATGAAAAGCCCCGAGAATCTTGCAAAAATCAGGATGCTCTACGAAAGAATCCATAATAAAAGCAAGTCCAATGTAAGTATAATATTTCTTTTATTTTATTCAAATTAATAATTTTTTTCTTAATTATTATATTTAAATTATAATATTTTATTATTTATTTTATCAATCCCACAAAAAATGAATATAAATATTTTTTTCATATCAAATCGTATGTGATCGTTTCGTAATCTGTATTAGGTTGAAGTACGTAATTTACACAACCATTGATGCTTCACGATATCAATTTATAAAAAATTACGTTTGATTGTAAAGGTATGTCAAATTTTACATAGACACACATAACAAATCAATCCGTTGCATCCTTCATGAAACTAAGCGAGTATCAATTTTTTTCATACAAATATCAAATTACCTTTATTTTATATCACATCAATTCACTCACCATAATTTTTCTTTTTTTTTTTTCGTCACCTCACTCTCTTTCTCACTCTCGAAGTGATAAAATGGATATTCCTTTTAAATTTAACAGACACATAAAAATACTTATCGGATTCATCCGTTGTAATTTTATTGAGATGAAAGGAGTAGATATTATCAAATTATAATATTCAACCCAAAATATTCTAGTTCAATGGGATTTAGATATTGTGCTAAATTTTAGCAATTATAAAATAGGTTGTCAAATATAAAAAAAAATGTCTTTGTTATTTTTTGACAACTTCATCATTTTGAAGAGAAATGTAAGCATTAGGAAAATCAAAAATCAATAATACTATGTGGCTATTTTTGGATCACTGTTCAAGTGACTGTACAATAATATAGTATGCCACCACTAAAAAATGAAGGCAGTTTTTTTACGGATTAAATTTTTCAACCCACGAATCTATTTCCATCATAAATAAAAGATCTCTTCATCATAAGTTTTTGACGAACCAAGAGAACCAGTCACTAATCAACTGTTTCCTTGTAGTGCAACATTAAAGAAACATAGATAAATTATAATAAATCGATATACGCATTGTTATAATATAACAATGCGTATATGAAAAGAGCACTGCCCCATTCGACTTTATCTAATATTCCTAATCATGATGCTCTACTTTCTCTATGGAAGTGGTGGAGAAACATTTTTGTTCTTGTTTGATGCTTTTCGTTGTCATCGGAGAAACTTTGTACTATTACGTTTGATGTATATTTTTCAAAATCACCATTTTGTGAGGAAAAAAAGGATTTGCTAAAATTAAATCTTCAATCACTTTTTTTCCATAATACTTACAATATTTTTCATATGATATGGGTGAATATTGACTCCCTAATCAAAACGATCAAATATTATTTTTATATAAATTTATTGCGACTGTGTTACACATTTTCTTACGACTGTGATTGTGACACGATGATACTTATGTTTTAGTTTGGATTATTAGCAATGTTTTTCTTATTTATTTAAATTAGTTAAGTAGTGAGTAGGTGGGGGGATTATTATATAAGTCATGGGTAGTTATTATATAAACAGAATTAACCAATTAATTGAATATCTGAAAATCATCCCCTTCGTGTTCCATATTTTTGGAGGTTTGGTCTTTTCTTGAAAAAGACCATATCCATTAGTGCTCTCGTTAAGAGATTTGCTACTACCAATGGCAGATAATACTTCAACCCTTGAGCATATCGTGAGTATCCATTCTATCTAGATCAATGGGATCTCTCAAAAAGTTGATACAATTGCTTTGATAATTAATACTTCATAGCAAACTCTATGAGTTTAGGCTACACAAATTCGTCTATCACAGAGTTCATTTGCTACACCGTCTCTATCCATGCCGCCATCCTCACCAATAATTACACTGCCAACAGTGCTCTCGGTGTCAACGTCAGTTTCACATTCAGACATATTGTCATCGTCATTCTTATCATCGGCATCTCTTTCGTGCTCAACACCACCTCTGTAAGCAAAATCACCCCAACCACAAGCTGTTACACCATCGGCATCAGTACTGGTTCCAAAATCATAGCTACCCATGCAAGTTTTTGTTAGGAAAAAATGGATATGAGGATGGCAAATCGCATAATAAATGAATAACTTAGACAACGAGTAATCCCTATGCTTAAAGTTTTGAATAACCCCCACTACATATGTAGTTTGGTAATGGGTAACAGGTGATTATACTTTCAGAATATTGTCACTCACAAGTATTAGGCCATAGTAACAAATCTAAGACCTAATAAGATCTTACTCTAAGAGGTAGAGAGGAAGTAGAGGAAGAGAAAATTATGAGTGTTTTTATGGATGGATGTGTGTATTCCAATACCTCACCTCTATTTATAATGCTCAAGGAACCTTAGATATTTCTTATAACCTCCCACATCATAAAGACAAATGTCATGGTTAAGCCATATGAAACATCATTAGTCGCCTCACCTTAAAGCCAAATATCATGATTAGGATATACATAACACCAAGAGTGCATGTAAAACTATCATCAGAAAGACCTTATAAAGTCATTGGTCATTTAAATATTGAAATATCACACATGTTGAAATTTGTGATGCCTTTTATGCTTGGTTTTTAAAACACTTTAACATCTGTAGGTTTTTAAAACACTTTAACATCTGTAACTCTTAACCATAATTTCTAATTTTTCCTTATTGTTTGGAACATCTAAACTCTCTCATACGTATGTGCATTAGAAAGATTTCACGAAGATTGAATCTTCCCTTAATGCAAATAGCTCAAAGTTGTATTGAGGTCTAGGTATCATGGAGATTAAATCTTTACCTTTATAAGACACAACCAGAATTACCACACACACAAAATACTCTCAACTCAACGAGTAAACATATTCACATAGCGTTATTATGGCCATGCGCTTTATCCTATTTCCTAAACTTTTAAGAGTATGAACCACTAACATTCTACAAGAGACGGCATCATCCCTTTATTCATATAGGCAAAGTTTCTCAAACTTTACCATTTCTTAAAGTGTTTACAACTTCATTACGAGTCAAAACTCATCCTTCACCAATGCAATGGATGATACTATCTATCTACATATATGAACAGTTGATAGTATGTAGATCACAAAATGACTTACTATTACCCATTGTACCTAAGTATTAGGGTTCTTATAGAGTTAGGTTAGGTTCCCATCATTGTTAACCCTCTCGTGGTCTTATTAACGTATCTAAGTAATTGAGTGTACTAAGTCTCTCGTTAGAGCCTTTGTTAGAGGATCAACCAAATTCTTAATGAACCTCACAAACATAATTATAATGATATCATCGTGTAACATTTGTTTCACATAGTCATGTCTAAGATTTATGTGTCATGACTTATCATTATAGGTACTACTATATGTCCTTGATATGGTGGCTGTATTATCACAAAACAATGAAATAGAAGACATTGGTTTGAACTATATTTTGATGTCTACCAACATCTCTCTAATCAATTTGGCTTACTTATATGCAACAGTCAAGGCAATAAATTCGGACTCCATAGTCCGATGTCATATACAAGTTTGTTTTTTGCTAGTCCAATATTTACATCCAACTAAGGCAAAGATCCATCCACTTGTGAATTTATTTTCCTATGTTAGAAATCCAACTCGTATCAGTGTATCCTTCAAATACACTAGGAAATCTATTATAGAATAGACTAAGACCACTAGACCCTTAAGGTAACCAAACATCCTATAAACAGACTTCCAGTGTTCCCTATGCGAACAACTAGTATATCTATTAAGTTTTCTCACAATGAAACTGATATCTAGTCTGGTGCAATACATAGCATACATTAGGCTCCCAATAGCACTAGCGTATTCTATTTGTACAACAACTCTATTAGCATGTAGTTCCAATTTAGCACCAGTTTCAAAGTATGTACTATACTCTTTGATACCCAAATGGTCAAACTTAGTCAAAATTTTCTCAATGTAGTGGGAATTGATCCAATGCAAAGCCTCCACTATGATTTCTCACTTTAATATCCAAAATGGTATTTACTTACCCAAGTCTTTCATCTTAAAGACTAAGGATACATATTGCAGGTTTCACTTATTCCATCCATACTTGTATTAATGATCAATATATAATCCACGTACATGTAAACTATCACAATATAGTCTTATGTGCTCTTGGAATATATGCACCAATCTGCACTGTGTAGATCCTAAAAGAGAAAATAAACCTAGAAGAGGGAAGGGGGGGGGGGGGGGGGGGGGGAGGGGTTGAACGAGTCTATTTAAAATAAACGGTTATATCAGTAGAGTCCAGGAGTAACTCTATTGACAGTTCAGCTGGATTTTGAGCCTCAGGGTATTATGGTTGTTTCTTCAACTATTTCTTATAACAATCCTTTTCAATTTCAATTAGATTTGACTAGGTTATAAGAATAGTAAATATGCAAGAAAAATAACAACATCAGGTTTGTAGTGGTTCTGACGATAGAGTTCAAATAAAACTCTAAAGCATAAATCCACTCTTTCCATAGAGATCAGTGTGCTCAATAAGGGATATTCCACTATGCAGTGACCCTTAACCAGCTTACAAAGTACACACACAGGGATACAATCTTCTATTGAACACCTCTCTTGGGCAGCTCAATAAAGCTTGATTTACATCTATCAGTTAGCCTTTAGTATTCAAGCACCCTTCGTGTAGTTGTGAGCCTCTGTGTTATCTCTGGACACAGCACTTGTACAGTCAGAGAGTTTTTCTTTATGCATAGTTAACTTGCTTTATTTTTAAAAAATCAGTTCTAGTTGTAACCTTGTTGTATATCATCTATTTATAGACAACGGTCTTTCTGCTAGCCGTTGTCCCTTTTGTCTTTTCTAATAATCTTAGACATTGATTTAAATTGGGAAGAGTCCAATGTCAACTTCCAACATTTCTGAAAACGACCTGAGAATAAAGAGTCTGTGAAAACTATCACTGTGACATATCTATCTTTATCTTGTACTGAGCTCTGCTGCTTTAGTGTTCAGAACACTCAACATTGTTCACCAGGTATGCTGATCTATGGAGTCTTGTCTTCACCTTACTATCTAATCTGACTCTCAGAGATTGGACTCATCATGACTGCACTTTGCAAGATAATGCAATGAAAATTCAAATCAAAATGATACGGTCTATTGACGCATGTGTCAAAATAGTCTATTTCCTCTTTTTGGTTAAAATCCTTGGCTACTTATCTCACCTTAAAAGTTGAGATTGTGCCATCTGTATGATACTTCTTTCTAAAAAAACATTTGCACCTAATGAGCTTAAAAGCATGAGGATGATCAATTATTTTCCAAGTGTTATTACCTAGAATTGAATCCATTCCATTCTTTATAGCTTCCTTCCTAAAAACAGCGTCTCTTGAAACCATTCCTTTTTAAAACTTTTTTGGATCTCTATCTAGACTAAAAACATATGGGATTTTACTAAGCACTTTGTTGTGTTGATCTTCTTTGAACAAAAAATACAATGATTGAGAAGAAATCAATTCAGGATTCAAATCTTTCTCTTTTCTAGGCTTAGTAGTCCGTCTAGTCTTAACAGTCTCCTTAGGAACATTAGGTTCCTTTACTGTAGACCTTATAGAACCTCTAGGCTCATCTAAAGGTGTCGCAAAGTTCTCTTCATCGTTAGAAAACTTTGACTCAAGGAATTCCACATCCCTCGATTCGACAGACTCAAAATCTAGAAGTGTGTAAGCCTTGCTATTTTCAGCACATCCAACAAACACACTTTTAATAGCTCTTAGGCCTAATTTTATCCTTTTAGGTTCGGAAACTCTATAATAAGCCAAACACTCCCACACTTTAAGATAATAGAGATTAGGTTTTTAATCTTTCCACAATTTATAGGGACTAGTCTTCAAAGTCTTACTAGGTACCCCTAGTCAAACTACGACAAATGGTGTGAAGAGCTTCACCGCAAAGATTCAAAGGCAACTTAGTACGATTAATCATACAATTAATCATCTTCATAATTGTATGATTCGTTCTTTCACCTAAACTATTTTTTTTGTGGTGTATAATTGTATCATTCGATGAATGATGCCATTTTCTTCGCAAAATACATCAAATTCATTTAGAAAATATTTACCACCTCTATCTAAATGTAGAACTTTAATCTTTCTATCCAATTGATTTTTTTACCTCCGATTTATATTTTTTTATACGGTACAAAAGGTTCATCTTTTATTCGTAGTAGTATGCATGAACATATCTACTTGTATCATCAACAAATGTGATAAAATAACGTTTACCACCCCTAATTAACATGCAATTCATTTCGCACATATCAGAATATATTAAATCTAGTAATTTATTTTTTCTTTCCACACTTTTGAAAGGTTTCTATGTACTTTTTATTAAAAATAAGTTTCACACTTGTCAAGTTCATTGTTACCAATATCAATTAATTCCATCTTGAGCATATTCTTTAAATTTCTCGCATGCACATTCCCTAATCAATAATTTCAAAGAGAAATAAAATCAAGAATATGAGTAGAAGAGGTACTCATTTTATTACAAATATTCATTTGGTGCATGCCATTACAAGCATAATCTTTGTCAACAAACACACCTCCTTTAGTTATCGATGATAACCTCACAAGATTCAATAGATACATGAAAGTCCTTCTTACCTAACAAATTAACAAAAATTGGATTTTTCCTAACTTATGGTATATAAAGAACATTCAACAGTGTAAGGGTTTTTCCGGAGATGAAGATGATTTCAATGGTCCCTTCACCTCTAACACTAGCACGGGCACCATTTTTCATGAGCACTTCGCGTCCTACAGCATCATTGAAGTTCTTGAAAAGAGACTTGTCATTGTAAACATAGACTATAGCGTCAGAATCAAGCAACCATCCAACATTCTCAGAAGTCATGTTTGTCGCAGAGATCACGGTGAGTGCAAGGTTGAGCTTAGAAACCACAGCCATTAGGTTTTAAACTATATTGACTGTTCCACTCTTGTGATCTTTGCACTCACGTGGATAATGTCCTTCAAGAACACAAAAATGACACTTCCTATTTCTCTTGTACTTGTTAGTTTTGCTATATCCATTTTGTATCCATTCTTCTTGAATTGGTTGTTATCCTTCTTTACACTAAGAGAGTTCTTTGCCTTCTTTTATTCAGCCTTCACATAGTGCACCTTTGAATTGGTACCTACCTTTTATTGTTTTGTACTTGAATTTCAAAGCGGTCCATATTTCTCAAGCAATCTTGCCAATTGAATAGAGATCATAGAGCCTGCCAGAGAAAGTATTGAACATTTGTCCTTGACACATTCCTTCATCCTCGACACGCTTTAGACGCTCTTACTGTCGCTCTTACCATCCTCGAGAATTGGTGCCAACTTTGGATCAAGCACATAAGAAATCTTGAGAGCCGTAAGAAGAAACATCACCTTTGATAATCGACGACTAACGTTGCCGCCATCAAACTTGTCAAGTTTGAGGAAGTCTTGATTCATGAGCTTGAGCGATTTGGAATCCATCTGATTAAGAACTTTAAGATGGTTAGTGAAAATGGATATGAGGATGATAAATCACATAGCAAATGACCAACTTAACAGCGAGTAATTTATATTCTTAAAGTTCTAAATTACATCGCTATATATGTGGTTTGCTAATGGGTTACAGATGATCCTACTTGCAGGATACTGTGATATCCCAATATACAAACTAATAATATTTATCATTTATGGTTGACTGATAATATGTTTAAGTAAATTATATAAGTCAAGTAACATAATTATATGTTGCAAAAATAGAAAATTTGGGATTTAAGTTAAAAAGATGAAAAAAGAAGAAGATAAGAAATAAAAAAGTTTAAAAGGGGAGAATATATTTTAGAAACTGAAGCCCTCGTCAATTTGCATCTCCACAACCTCCTCTACCATTAGTTTCATCTTCTCTCCTCCACACGCGACGAGATCAACAAGGATCCATCTTCTTCGTCGATTCTATCTCGAATCTCTACGATTATAGAATTATTGAGGTTTGACTCTAAAATGTCTCAACAGATGACATTTGCCACCTGAGATCAGCTTATAGGATCACATAAATTGGAGCTATCATCGCGTGTAACTGTATGATTGATCATGGATGTCCATAGCGTTTGAATTGTTTTTGATGACCATGATGATTATTTTTGCATTCAGCTTGATTGAATATAGGATTTAGTGGCGACATCCCATATGTTTGCTTGATTGAGTTGCTTGATTGAGTTGTCAAGTGTTGTGTTTGATTTCTATTGGGGTTTTTGGGAATATGTATGTTTATTTATATCTTTCACCAGAGTTAATAGTTCTTTGACTTTGCTACATACTTCCCCTGACCGTGACCTTTTCTTTAATGGGAACCTTTATTGTATCTTTATTGTTACTCATACCTGTCTTTGAGTTTCTAGGGCATTTGTTTCACCAAGTGTATTAAATTTCTCGCTAGACTTCGTAACTGATGGCTTTTCTCCATCTGTTTTTCAATAGATTAACAGGTTTATCTTGAGCATCGTGGAAACTTTAACAACGGACCTCATACGATTTTCATCACATGCATCTTCTTTTGGATTATCATTTATTTTATTGAATATTATGGGACATATTTAAAACAATGTGATACAAGTTAAAAATAGATGTAATTTTATTTTATTGATTTTCATAATTTTCGAGTTTTTATAGAGAGAATTACGGATTTATTACATTTAATTTCATTAATTATCTATAGGTCATAGTGCAAAATTTGTATTACTAATTATTTCATAAATTCAAATCATTGTTTAATTTGCCCTCAACCAAAATAAGAAAATAATTTATTATAATAGATTACAATAACTTACTATCATCACTTACAAATTATAATAATTATCCTAAATTTTAATCGTCGTCATCAACAATCCTCGTCCTCGTCGTCATTGAATAAACAGTTTATATGTACCTCTCGTCGTCATCATTCTCATAACAAACAACACACATATATATAAATACAATGCCCACTGTTTGTATTTGTGCGCATTATTCTAAACAATAAGCATGTTTCTCTCGTCGTCATCGTTCACATAACAAACAGTGTGCATTGGTCTAAACAGTGCCTAAAAACACTAAACATTGCTCGATCCACAACAGTGCTGTTGCTTCAAAAAACAAGCACACTTTAACTGTGAAATATAGTGCCTCTTAAACACCTTAACTGGGATTCGTATGGTCTTTGCCCTTTCGAAACTTAGGCGACCCTAAAAACTGGTCCTCTGCTCAAATTGCACCTGAAATGGTAGGCATGTTTTCAACTTTTCAACCTGTTGAAGGGTCCATGGCTTTAGCTGGGGAGCAGGGTCATAAGATCCATTAATTTGATGACGGCCGAGGAACACTGTTATTTTGCTAAGCGAAACAGCATATTTGGCGAGGAATAACGCAAGTATAGTCTCACTTTTCTCATCCAAGAAATCCTTCAAAAGTTACGACCTTGAGGTTGCTATGCCTAGATTTCCCAACTCTCTCTTGTATTGCATCTGCAATCTTGTCCATCTAAAAATTTTCCAGCGAAAGGCAAACACTATACTACCAAGCCGTCATCAGAAACAAAAGAAACTTAATGTAGAAAAAATAACAAAGTTTTTAAGAAACTTCAAGAATGAGCAAGGTTCAGACGTCAACCTCAATCTTTTCCCGACTATTCCAAAATGGCCTGATAGGATTAAAAAGCTGCCAAAATACACAAAAAGAAAAATCAAAGAGGTGAATAATAGAACAGATCCCGTTGTAAATAGTAATCGGAGTCGAGAATCAGAAGAAAATTAATTAGAGGAACAAACCTCGCCTGCATCCGCATCTAAAGTTAACCCGTGCAACTGAGGAAGAATAGAGGGGTGTACTGGTGCCTCACCCACGATGCAAGAGCCCGCAAGGTACAAATCAACAAGCTTCATGGTATTTGTAAATACAATGTCAATCTCATGCCCATAATATCCGAAGAAAATGAGGCTGTCCGCGAAAACCTCGACAGCAGATCAAGGCGCTGATTGTGCCTCTGATGTTGTCGTCTGACCCGAAGATTAGGGCTCAGTTAGGGGAAGCCCTTGAAGTGATCGCGGAGCATGATTTCCCAGGGAAGTGGCCAGGGTTGTTGCCGGAGTTGGTGAGGAAGCTCGAGGAGGCCAGCGAGGGGAACTATTACGGGACTGTGAATGGGATTGTCTGGATTTTTCGCCGGAGCAATTAGATCTCAGTTTGGAGAAGATAGTCTGCCGGAGATCTCATATTAATCGAAGGAGATTTAGGGCGTCTAGCATTGAGAATGAGGAGGACTCGGCAGCTGGATTCCTGATTTGATTGACCTGAAATAAAAATAATAATATATTAAATTCAAAAATAAAGATGTTTCGACTGTTCTATATTCTATCAAACATCACCATTCGCAATATTTCAATCTATCATTTCATATATATAATTTAAATATTATTTTATAAAATTTTATATAAAATAGATTTTATAATCTTTTCAATGAATCAAAGCTTTCACATAAAAATTTATCAATAATAACAATTAATTATTTTAAAATTATATTTTCTGTTTATCTGGATAATTTGATCTTACTGCATTCATTATCTTATAACTCTCTACATATAATTTCAAATAATTAATTTCAAACTATTCTAAAAAGTAGACTTTATATCTTACTAATGATATAAGGTTTGTCTTTTATGTCTTATATTGCGTCACAAAGTCATCCTTATAATCAGTTCTTTACAAGTTGATATATCCGCATATTTTAATATATATCTTAAGATTCATAATTTCGAATCATGATCTATTAATTTTATTCGAAATTAGACATATAAAAATTCAAAATATATTAATATTAGAATTTATCATAGAGTGTATAAATTTCCATAAAACTTTTAATTAAGAAGATCATCTTCTCTTAATAACGATACTCATTGTACTCATCTTACCATCTAGTTTCTCCTCTTCTCCTTCTCTCTCTTACTTAACTCTAATCTTATATGATGAGAGTGTTTTGATTTATATTTGTAAGAAATTTTCAAAAAAAAAAGGGCTTCGATTTATAAGAAAGTAAATCAATTATAATAATTTAAGTGGATATTTAGTGGGTATTAATTTAATTCAGGTGAAGTAAAAATTGACATAAATAAAAATAAATGCCAAATTTAGATTTAGGTCATTTTCGTATAAATACGATATTTTCGTTTTGAGACGGAATTTTTCTCATGTTTGCGTATTAGGGTTGCATTTCATTCATATTTTATATTTTTTTCCCTTATTACATCGTTTAACATGTCTTTTAACCTCGTAAAATAAATTATATCGTACGATATTTTATTATTTACGTTAATTATCGTGAAATTAGATTTTACGTAATTTTTCAGATGCTCATCATATTTTCATCATAATTTTGACAAATGAATCTTATATCCCTTTTTGTATAAACTACAACGTTATATAATACATTATTTTTATTAATTATTAAGATAATAATTTATTATAAAATTTTCGAGGCATTATAATTCCTCCTTGACAAAATGTATGCCAGCTCTGTTTCTTTCCGACACACTTTTCCTTCCATGCACATGTACAGAGTCCTTTTGTTTTTCATCATTGTGCTTATGAAATTACTCCTCTTTTCCATACTTTACACTCTCCTTTTATACTACGCTCCCCAAACAGCTCTCTCTCATCATCTTTAGTTTCATCTTTATCTTTCTTCGATCACTATCACCTTCACAAACACTTTCCTGATCACAACAACATCACCACCATGGAAAACATCCATCA
This sequence comes from Drosera capensis, assembly GCA_001925005.1. Lineage (NCBI taxonomy): Eukaryota > Viridiplantae > Streptophyta > Magnoliopsida > Caryophyllales > Droseraceae > Drosera > Drosera capensis. The sequence goes on from LIEC01012153.1 coordinate 20,787, forward strand.
TCGCCCTGCTTCCCTGACCGTTTTTGAACCACCATGACACCTTCATCACCATCGCATCACCCCCTCTCCTCGTGTCTGTCACCTCGACCACCAACAATGTCGTCGTCATCTTCACCGAAGCCACCATGGAAAGCGGCCACCACACCAAATCACCACACTGCCAAACAGCCATAGTGGCATCACCATCGACCTCCACCAACCAACACCATGGACACCATCGGAGAACACCCACACCGAACACACGAACCAACACCATTGCTCGTCGTCTGTTGGAGACCACCACCGTAGCAAGCAGCTGCCATGTGTCACGGGCTTAGTTTTTTAAAGACTGTGCGGCACTTATACATTCTTGATTGGTATCTAAGTTTAGTCTTTCCTCCTTGAGATTTTAACTCAAGACTTGTGAGAACACTAGTAAAGATGAGAGAAAAGGACTTGGAGAATGCTTCTTTTTAGCTTCAATCAAGTTTTTTGTATTTGTACAGAGAAACTCGTGCTCCCAACTTGTCTCACTGTCAGGCAAGTCGTTCCATCTTACTAAATACTTCACATAGCTGTAATGTGTGCCTCGTCGAGGTATGAATCGGTGTACCATAATCTCCTGCACTTCGTGCTCATGTATAGTTGTGATGGCAGTTGGAGCTCTCCTGAACTCATTTCTTTATGTGTCTTCCGCATCATCATTGTAAGGTTTCAGGAGACACATGAAAGACGGGATGAGCCTCAATGTATGTTGGCAAAGTCAATCTGTAGACAAGTTTTCCCACTCTTTTCTTAATGGGAAAAGGGCCTTAATATCTCCTGATTAAACCCTTATGCACTTTGTCATAAGATCTTATCGTGTGGGGAAAGATTTTCACCATGATTATGTCTCCTTCTTTGTACTCCGCGTGCCTCCGTTTAATGTCCACCTATTTTTTCATCCTTTTTGTTGCCTTGGCCAAGTTTGATTTTGCCAACTTGGATTCTTCTTGCCAACCTTAGACAAAATGGAAGGCACTTGAACTTTTTTCCCGTATAAGACTTTACCAAAGTTTAAGGAGTCAAAGGTTGTTGTCCCGTCGCAAGCTCGAAGGGGCTAGATCCCGTAGCCTCGTTCCTCTGTAAGTTGTAAGAGAATTGGGTTATGTCCAGTAATTTTACCCAATCTCTTTGAGTGGCACTTACAAAGTGCCTCAAATATAGCTCCAACAAAGCATTCACTAGTTCGGTCTGACCGCAGTTTGTGGATGAAGGTTAATAGAGAAGTTTAACTCGGATCCCAACAATTTGAACAACTTCGTCCAAAACCGTCCTGTGAACTGAGTGTCTCATTGCTCAAGATAGATTTTGGTATCCCCCAATAATTCACCACATGTCGAAAAGAATGCCTTCGCAATATTCTCCACATTGAAATGATTTGGCATAGGCACAAAGATAGCAAACTTGCTGAATCGATCCACGACCACCATTATATTGTCAAACCCATCCGCCTTTGGAAATCCCACAAATGAAATCCATGAAGACACTCTCTCATGGTCTCTCTAGAATTGGCAATGGTTCCAGCAATCCTACCGGACTCTTTTGCTCCACCTTCTCTTGTTGGCACGCAAGATAAATCTTTACATATAAGTTGACATCCTCTCGCATCTGTGGCCAATAGTATCCTTGCTCCACTAGTGGCAAGGTCCAATGTGTCCCTGGATGTCCAGCCCACAAGGAGTCATGACACTTTTTAAGGATCTCTTTCTGCAATCCATCCCACCGTGGGACATAAAGGTTTCCTCCTTTCGTGCGGATCAATCCATCATCAAGTCAAAATCATCGTGTCTTGCCTTGCCTGGCTAACTCCCCGAGACTTTTGGCTTTTGGGTCATGTTCCATTCCCTCCTTAAGTCATTCAAGTAAGGGAAAAGTTTGTGTGCCAATAGTAGCAAGGTTTTCCTTCCAACTTAGAGCTCTGCCATCGAATTAGCTTTGCCCGGCTTGTAGTCCATGACAAAGACTAACTCAGTCAAGAAATCTTGCCATCTAGCTTGCTTTGGGCTCAATTTCGTTTTGGGTCAAGAAGTAGCTCGTGGCAACATTATCTTCCTTCAAAACGAACTTGGACCCCAGCAAGTAATGCCTCCAAATCCGTAAGTAATGCACCACGATAGTCATCTCCTTTTCTTGAACCGTGTATCACTGTTCGGTGTCATTGAGCTTTCTATTCTCATAGGGTAGTGGGTGACCATCCTGTATCAACACACCCCCAATGACAAAGTCAGAGGCATCTGTCTGCACCTAGTAACTTTTGGTGTGGTTTGGAAGAGCCCACACCGGTTCCTCCATCACGGTATGCTTTAATGTCTCAAAAGCATGCTGGCACCTTGCATCCCAATCTCAAGGCTTGTTCTTCTTTAGCAAATCTATCAATGGTGCAGCTAAAGAAGATTATCCCCGGATGAACCGTCGATAGTAGTTCATCAACCCAAGGAAAGATCTTAGTTCAGGAACTTTCTTGGGTGGCTCTCAGTCTTGTATTGCCCGAACTTTGGACTCGTCCATCCTGAGCTTTCCTTTGCCCACGTCGTCATGCCGTCTATAAAAGTAAGAAGGCCTCGAAGTTCGGATAGTTTGGAATTTCCAAAAACACCTCCGAGAACTCCTTAACATAGTCTCGTAAGCTTCCCTTTTACGTGAGTTGTCTTAGCCTGCTCCGGGCTTATCTCTCGGCATATTTTGGAAAGAATTGATTCTTTAGTTCCCGTTTAAACTTGTCCCATGTATTGATGGTGCAAGTTCCCTATTTAACATCCTTGAACCGCCTTCTTCACCATAGCTTGGCGGTAGATAGAGTATGGCATTGTCTATCTTGGTAGCATCCCCAGCAATGCCTAAAGCCCTGAAATATTATTTCAAGATCCACAAAAAGTTATCAATCTCCTTCGCATTCCTAACTCCATTATACATCTTTTGTCTAGGAACGTCCACCCTTGAAGGAGCAGGAGTTAGGACAGACGTTGATGCATCTTTGTCTTGTGGCAAAGTCATCTTTACAAGGATGGTTATCTTGGCCTTCATTTCCCCAAACTTCTCCAGACACCGCTTAAGCTCTTCCCTAAGAGTAACATTCTCTTCTCTAAGAGAATGAAGTTCACCAAAAAAGAGAGTTTGTAGCATCACCTGTTTTAGAGTAGTACTCGGCGACTAAGTTCAACTTGGCATTTACCTCTCCACGAAGTTCCCCTTGCTCTTTCTCGAGCTCCTCCATGCAAGAGTCATGCTCCTCCAATAAAGCATCCATCATATTGAACTTATCTTACCCATCGGCAATCGCCAACTCCTTTATGAGTCAGACCTTCACACTATCCATGTCTTCCCTCGACATGGTCTTCTCTACGGGCTGTGACCTCTTCTTTCTTCCCCTCATGTCTTGCTCAACGTCACAAATGTGAGTAAGATTGCTTGACATCTTTGCTAGAGTATGAATCTCCCATGAAGCTAAGCTTTGCTATTGCTTCCCCGTGAATCTAAAGCTGGATTGGATACCACTTGTCACGGGCTTAGTCTTTTCAAAACTGTATGACACTTAAACACCCTTACCTTGTATTTAAGTTCAGCCTTTCCACCTTAAGACTTTCGTTCAAGACCTTGTAAAAATGAGAGAAAGGCTTTTGTTTGATGAAAATTTAGATACTTGGATGTTGGATCTTAGATGTTCCAACAGAGCTACCCCGAGGAGGTTTATATACAAGTTCACCTCCTTCACGAACGGTGGAGATCAATTTGATCCTACGGTAATAATTCTTGATATTGAATATTCTATACAAATATTTAGATACTTACAAGTTTGGAGAATGTTCCGGAACTTGAGGTTAGCTTTGGGCCATCTTGGATTAGGTTTCGTTTTGAGCCTGACTACAAATTTAGCTAACCCGTGTCTCTTGGCATGAAAAAGACCTCGACTCAAAGCTGCTCTATTCTCCTTCAAAGCACAGCCACTCTGTTAGCCACCAGTGATGACCACCAGGACATCGTCAATGTCCCTTCCAACCAGAAACAATTGGGGCGTAGCCACTGGATACAAATAGCAGCTCATAAAAACAACAGGATAGGGGAGCAGCAGGGGAGGTCTTCGGTGTAAGGGTTTCCTAGGGTTTCTTGAACTCTAAGGCAAACTAGGATTATACACGTTTCAAAGATAACATATCCCTTCTCTATCCGTCTCGTGCTTAATATTTCATCAATATGATATATTATGATGATTATAATGAGGAGGGTACCATCACGAGGGTAATGATATGCTTATTTTTTTGGTTGATGTGTTGAGACAAAAGCGAAACTAGGGTTTCAATAATATATGCATGGGTGCATGCGTTAGGGAGTGAGATATTATCTAATCATGATCCCAAAATACCACGGATGCATTTCGTTATATATGTGTGTTTTTGGTGTGACAATACGATAAATTATATGAAACTAGGGTTTTAACGAAACTAGGGTTTCGATAATATATGCATGGGTACATGCATTAGGATATGAGACATTATTTTAATATTAATCATGACCTCAAAATGGTATGGGTGTATTTCGTTATATATTTTGTATGTTTGGAATGGTGATACGATGAATTATACTTTATCACAGAGTTTGTGTATTAATAAGATACTAAATATACCATAAGGAAGATCGGGTTGTAATAACAAGCCTTGACATTTGGATCGAAACTGGGGATGGTTATTTTACATGTTTGATATGTGATGTGGGGTATTAGGGTTGAAATGGGTTAGAATACACACCATTATAACATATATACTCTCTCGGAAAATAAACGAAAATGATCCCTAAATTCTTACATAAAAAGGACATGAATAGGTATGGCTTGATTTCATTATCTTAGTGATATGAACTAACAAAAAAAATAAAACAATATATATGTGTCCTTGAGTTGTGAAGGTTGAGCATTGCGCGTCCTTTCTTGGATCTGTTGAATCGTTGAGTCTTTTTCTTTTTTTTTTTTTTTGAAAATGTTATGAAGGTTGAGCATGGCGTCCTTTCCTAGGTGTGGCGTGAACATTTTTACATCCTTTGAAATTGTCATGAAGAAGGTCAAACTTGGTGTCCCTTCTTATATCTATTGTGATCATTCATTATTTCTTTAATTAAGTCTGTGTGCCTGTAAAACGTTATTCTTTGAGTCATCGTCATGGGCAAGGAACTACCTAGGGAGCGATAAGCATCCCCCATCCTCTTTGCATGCATGAACGGCTTCGACGTCGTTGTGACGTGCCATGGATGACCCTCTGCAGAGAGGCCAAAATCATCTCAATGCAGGCATCTAATGTCTCATTGAATGCGCACATAAAGTGCAAGGCGACACAGGAAACATGCAGGTGCAGAAACGTAATCTCATGGGTAGCTCGATTGACAATTGACATATTATCTTTGTACTTTGAGTTTGTCATGTCTTTGGAATTGTCTTCCGAGTCCAGTCATGGAATGGAGATAATAATATTAAAAAGAGAGGAAAGATATGAAAATGTATAAATGAAACTACTGTTTGATATAATGTCCATATTTTTTATAAGTTACAAAAATATTTTACTGGGACTCACCGATTTGCCATAATCGGAGGAGTGCCCTGCAACCGAGGCTCATATACTCTAGGTTACTGAGGCTCATATGCTCATAAGTTATGTTTTTCGTTTGCAGATAACCAACAGGTTGATGATAGTATTTGGTAGAGTAAGAATTGTATGCATATAACTACCTCACGTGCTTTTGTGAATAATGTGATATAAACTTATCATTGGTTCGATAGAGCATCAGGACATATAACGTAAAAATTTATAATAAATTTGATCATTGTACTTTATAACTAAACGGGTATTCAATACTAGTAGCTTATGGAATAAAGTAAGAATATTTGAAAATGATCTAATGATGATGTACAGATAAATTTATTGACTCTATATCTCTAAATCTGTCCGGATTATTTGATCTTATCACGGATTGAGTCTATTATCTTCTGCATTCTAAGATCATGTTTAAGAATGATCTTTATCTGGGTAACAAGAAGTCATACGAGTACAGGAATAACAATCTTACTCAACGTAGCAACTCACTTGAAAAACTTGATTTGTACCAGAGAATTACAGTTACTTGAATCTTAGGAACCAGGTCCAAGTGTCTGACCTGTCCGGTGGGTGGGCAAGACAAATAATAGATTTCGTTTTGCTCTGTGTTTCCGATCGTTAAGGTACAACAAAGGTCGTGACCTCGGTAATCCCAATCATCAGGGGTTTGTGACATCGGATGAATGTGATGTAGCGCACTTTCCCGATGAATTGGAGCTTGATTCCGCTATAAGGGTGTTGAAACAGATAGGTTGTTGAGGTTCTGGTAGAATGATTGTAGTTATGTTGCTGAGCGTAGATATGTTGTTGAGCATGCTCAAGACTGAGGCCATAGTTGGTCTTTTTTCTGGGTTTGGTTGAACACATAACAAACCGAGCTGAATGCATTTCATCACTTCAATGCTTGAATAGTATGAACTTGCCAAAGTTTCATCCATAAACTTCAATTTTTCACCATCACTCCAACAGTTCCAAGCCTTCAAATACTGCAGGATAAGTTAAATGAAGGAGCCTATCGTACAAAATCATTGACATGAATTATGGATGCTCGTAGATTCCTACTTACTGCCGCTTATTATCTCCAAGATTAGTATCCCAAAGCTGTACACATCTGACTTCACGGAGTATTGTCCATTTAGTACGTATTCAGGGGCCATAAGAACAAGGTGAACGAGGAATTAAAATTGATGTCATTGTTATAATTTTGAATCAAGATAAATAAATAACGTTTCAGTCATGATGTAAAATGTGTTATTTTAAAACTTGGCTAAAATTTGAAATCAAGTATAGGTATAGCTATTTGTGTCATGTTATTCTTTTTAATCACTTTTCGCATTTTTCAACAATCAAGTGTATTGATTTAGCTCTACCATCCGCCTTGCTCAATCAAGTGTATTAATTGAGTTCTAAAATACATTCTAACATTGGAGACGTAGTTTTATATTTTACCTCAAAAGTTATTTTGTGTGCAAAATTATAAAAATAGGTATATCTATTTTAGCTCTACAATTGGCCTTGTTCTAAAAGTAAGTCCAATCATAAATTATATATGATGTTATATCTATAATTTGGAATTAGATTGTAAACATAGATATCGAATCATGAGCTACAACTAATGCTAATACGGAACTAAACTAAAACTGGTTCTATTTCAACAAGTATGAGTATGTCTGTTCTTATCAAATCATCAATAAAGTTTATTTTTAAATTTTCTCAACTTCAAAAAAATTTAAAGGTTATATAATTACTTAATAAATGAAAAAAAAATACACAAAGATGTATTTGAAAAAAAACAATTGATCATAATTTTTAAAAGTTTATGACGAGAAGTTTATAAAATTAACATCGAACTTAAATTGCGCTAGATTAATAAAGTAAAAACGATAAAATCAAGCAAGAATTTCATAAAATTTGAATGTGTTGGGGTTTAAAATAGCATCAAATGTTGGAGATATAGTTATATAATTGATGATAAAAGTATTGTTTGATGTCAAATTATAATAATAGCTATACTTAATTTAGCATCAAGGTTGCACTTGCTCTAAAATAACATAGTAAAATAGATATAATGCGTTAAAGATATCGAAAAAACTTGATTGATTTTGAATGAGCCAAGACAATTGCTTTTTTTTTTTTTTTTATAAACCATATTTGGAATCTTTTTTTGATAATCCAATTATTTACTTATCATCTTTATACCAACAAACAAGATATAACACAAACAAACACATCATCTTATCAAGATACATAGCAATTGATAAGAAATAAGATACGTCGAAACACATTTTATGTCAGATACAATTAGTGACTACATCTAAACATTCCAACACATATTATTACGTTCAGATATAATAATATACATCGTAAATACAAATAAGTCTAAACGTTATCTTTTTAACATCGTTTTCCACCACATAAGATTGACTTTTTCTTTATGTGTCGACAAGCAACGCCTCAAGGTATTATAACATATTAGGATTCACATATTAATATGTTCTCGTATGAATATTTGTTCACATTACAGAGTCAAACATATTTGTTATATTTCATGAAAAACAATCATATTGATATTTATGAGGTGATGTTGAGCTTTTAACAAACCTTTTATATTTATTTTGATTGTCCATGATGATAATTTTATATATTAAATATTATTAGAGGTATTTTTGATCATTTGGAGTTGTTTAGGTATCAAAATGATCATTTCTGATCCAGAAGTTTCTTAGACGACATTCTGATCTCTGGGACGGGCATCCCGATCTCTGAAACAAATTTCCTATCCTTTGGAACGAGTGTCCCGACCACTAGAACGGGTGTTTTAGATTTTATCCAATATGACCTTTCGATGCATTTAAATCTATAACTTCTTCTATACAACTCCAAAAATTATTTGAAAACATTATACATAAATTAGACTCCATAATATTTCTTGTGAATCAAAGTTTCTATCATAAATCCTTACCCATAATAGAATTTAATTAGTTAAAATTTATATTTTTTTGCTAGTTTTGATAGTTTGACCTTACTTCATTAATCAGCTCATAAGTCTTTACATACAACTCTAAATAATTATTTGTAAACTTTTTTAGAAACTAGACTTTTGTAAATTTCCATTGATATAAGGGTTGTCTTATAAAGCCAACTATATAATTCCAAATCAAGGTACAGACTCATCCCTATAATCAATTGTTTACAGGTTGATTCATCCATATTTTTTTTATTTATATATTAAGATTCACAACTCCGAATAATGATTTATTAATTTCATTAAAAATTAGAAATATGAGAATTCAACATATATTAATATCAAAATTTATTAAAGAGTGTATAAGTTTTCACAAAATTTCTAATTAAGAGGATCACCTTATCTTATTAATGGTGAATTATCCACGACATAACCAACGTACCACCTAGCTTCTCCTCTTTTCCTCAAACTTCTTCTTCTCTTCTTTTTCTTAACTTTCATAATGATAAGGAGTTTATATATATATATTGAGAATTTTCAAAGAGAAGAGAGTTTTTATTTATAAAAAACTAAATTATTTAAAATAATTTAATCGTGTAATTAGTGGGTATTTTATTGAATAATTAATTAAATTTAGATGGTGTATAAATTGAAATAAAGGAAATAAGTACCAAAATTAAGATGTTGTATTCTTATCCTGTTATATAATTAACACAAATATTTTTAAAACCGTAAAATAAATTATAATACAAGATAATTTACTCTGCTCGTTAATTATAGTGAAATTAAATTTTAGAAAATTGTTTTCGGGTCCTTACACAAATACAGACCCTATTTGATAACCAAAATGGTCATAGATGATTTTTTTTTTATCTTTGGCTAACCAAATATAACACAATGACTAATAGTAGTCACCTCAATAGAGATCCTCATAGGGATTCTCGTTTAGAACCTCATAACTAAAAATATAGAAATCAACAACACAGAGAAAAGGGCACTGTTACGTACCACACGAAATAGCAACACAATGCACTGTAACCAAACGAGTGCCACAAGTAAGATAGACATCCTATTCTCATTCTTGTTGTCGTAAACACTATTTGAGAACATTTTCTCAAAGTTATTTGGTAGCACACCGAGTGCTTTCTACCTTATTTCTGCTATATCAATGTTCCTCACAGGAATCAACCCTTATATTTTTAATACTCGAGTAATAGAACAACAAATCAGAGGATAAACACAACCAAATACCACACATGATGTTTATACATCATTAGTTTAGAAACTTTTAATGCACTCAATCATAACTCAGAATATCATCTTTGGAGAGAAATTTACTCCTCTTTTTAAGATTAGAATGTCTTTCACACATGAGTTACATCTATCATCAAATCTTAGGTCACACTTCTTCTTCAAGTCTTACTCCTGTACAAAGAGATAAGGAAATACACAGAAAAATAGTTGTCGTGAACTATATGAGCTCAATAACGTGTCAGCCCCTTTTCCAAAGATTGCATGAGTGGAAAAAAAGAAGAAAGGTTCGATCACTTAGATCATATATTCCAATACTCTAGAATCAACTCACCACTTAAGAAAACAGAGAGAAAAGGGTAAGAAAAAAAGAGAGAAAATGATCACTTTGATTTTTTATTCCAACACTTTGTAACTATCATGCCAATTTAGCATTCATAATTATCATCACAAATATACCAGTGATTTATCCTAGTCACAACATATTTAACACCACGTAACAATGTTCGAAACTACACTTCAATCGACCCTCCCAATACTATTAACTCCATTTACTACAATCATATCTTTTGTGGTATGACAGTTAAGAGCTCCATATCAAACAAATTGAGGTAATAACACTCTGACACAATAGGTTTCTAGTTTAAGTCGCATACATTACTGCACTCAATAGTTCATTTAAGACTCTGTAACACTTATCATCATATCAATCACATAGAGACGATAAATAATAGATACCCTCAATATTATAATTGTGCCCTTGGTAAGACTTATTCAATTTCAACTTATCAAGCTTTATTTAGCAAAAGGGACATCCGTGGGGTTATTCAATTTCAACTGTATAACAAAAATGATAAACACAACGTTCTTTGCGTTTTACACCGTAGAGTTATCTCATCAATTATGGATTTATAATTCTTTCACACATTCACCCTCAATATACCACCAATAAGGCATAACACATATCATAAATCATCTCATCAGGTCACACAGTAAGGGATAGGCAATAAGGTACGTTAGACACATTCTTTTGTCAATTTCTCAAAAACCATCCATAACAATATACGCCTAGGTATACTAGTATGAATCATCACAAATCACAATTCCAAACGTTACAACATCAAATAGTACTCATGATGCATAGCACAAAACATTTAACAATACTCCACAACATTCAATATTTAGCACACAACACTTGCAGTTATTATTTTATGTTAGTCACATTTAGTGACTACGTCCAAAGATTTCAATACAAATTATTATACTCTCAATATAATAATACACATCGTCACACACAATAAATCTAAACATTATCTTTTATCACAGTTTTTCACATGCGCACGCTCAGTCTCATCCTTATGAGACAACAAGCAGCGTCTGCAAGTCCTATAATATAATAGAATTCACATATTTATATATTCCCTTGTGAATGTTTGTTTCCGTTACAGAGTTAAGCATATTTTTTCGTACTTTTTGAAATACCGCCATAGTAATATTATGTAGTAGTGCCAAGGTTTGAGAAAAGTATTTGATACATATTTTGGTTGTCCAAGAATATGATTTTTAATATACTTATCATCATTAAAATTATTTGTTAAATTTGAAATTGTTTAGGGATCAAAACAGGTTATTCTAGGATTGTGTCCAATATGACCTTTCGACATGTTTAATTTATGATGTTGTATAAATTAAGACATTCAATAATATATTATTTCATGAAAGTATAAATTAAGCCTCGGATGAGGAGAAGGAGACTTTTGGCAATAATGGTACAGATAAAGTTGCAGGTAAATGAAAGGTTGATAAGTCACTTTCTCACTCTATTAATGATATGCATTATATTATAGGATTGAAGTGTAACTTGTGACAAAGCATATCGTAATTTTGTGACAAAGGTAACAAGATTGAGTTCACTGATAATGTTTGTACTGTGAATAATTCAAAGACAGAAAACTTATTCTTCAAGGTAAAAGGTGTAAGAATGTTTACAACATGACTTTGGATGAAATTCTTATCAACACTCTTAGTTGCTTAACTGTTCAAGAATAAAATATCATGTTTTCGCATAAAAGGTTTGGCAATTATATTTATCAACTGTAGAATAGATTAAAATTTATGAAATTGGTAAGTGGTCTGCATATAATCAAATATGAGCAACAAGGTGTATGTGATTCATGTGCATGTGATTCATGTGCATGAGATAAACATGTCAAAACTTCATTCCATTCCAAGAATCTGGTAAGTACTTCTACACCTTTACAATTGATGCAAATGGATCTCTGTGGACCAATGAGAATATAAAGCATAGGAGGAAGTAAGTATATCCTTATGATTGTTGATGATTACACTAGGTATACATGGTTTATTTTTCTTAGAACAAAAAATGAGACATTTGATGAGTTCCATAATTTTATCCTCAAAACTCAAAACAACATTGTTCTCAAATTGATTACTCTTAGAAATGATCATGGTACTGAATTTGATAATGTTAAGTTCATTGAGTTTTGCAGGAAAGAGGGAATTGAGCATAATTTCTCAGCTCAAAGGGTCCTCAACAAAATGGCGTGGTAAAAAGGAAAAACCGGGTCTTGGAGGAGATGTCAAGAACAATATTGTTATATAATAACTTTTCAAGAAATTTTTGTGCAGAGGCTCTCAATATAACCTGTTATATTCTGAATAGGGAACTTATCAGACTTATGTTGAAGAAAACCCCCTATGAGCTCATGAAAGGAAGAATTTCAAATATCTCTCAAGTGAGAAAATTTGAATGTAAATGCTTTGTCCTTAATAATGAAAAGGATAATCTGGACAAGTTTAATGTAAGGAATGATGAAGGAATATTTGTTGGATAAGCTCATGGAAGCAAGACTTGCAAAATGTTCAATAAAAGGACACAAACCATTACAAAGAGTGCGAATGTAGTTTTTGATTAACTAACTTGAGTGATTCGAATTTGCAGGATGAAGACTTCATGATTAGCTTGATCTTGGATAAACCAACTGAAACAGATTGTGATTCATCAAAATGGATGTGAAAAGGACTTTCTTGAATGGCTATCTAAAAGAGAATTATATGAACAATCATATGGATTTGAAGATCTAACATATCCTGATCATGTCTTTAAACTGGATAAAGCACTCTATGGCCTTAAACAAGCCCCAAGAGCTTGGTATAAAAGACTCTCAGAATTCTTGCCGTTATATGATTTTACTTAGGGTCATATTCATAAAATTTTGTTCATCCAGAACCATGGCAAATCTGATTTATTGGTAGTACAAATTTATGTTGATGATATCATATTTGGTTCTACTAATAAGATCTTATGCAAGTAATTCTCTGAGCTCATGACAGGAGAATTTAAGATGAGTATGATGGGGGAGTTGACATTCTTTCTTGGACTCTAAATCAAGCAAGTTGATAAAGGGACAATCATTCACCAATAGAACTATCTCAAAAAACTACATAAGAAATTTGGCATGACTAATTCCAAGATGTTTGACACCCCAATACCTACTGCATGTAAGATGGATGCTGATCCTTAAGATAAGGGTATGGATAAGAAAATTTATAGAGGTATGATTGGTTCTCTACTCTATTTGACTGCTTGTAGACTTGATATCATGTTCAGTGTGTGCTTGTGTGTTACATTTCAGGCTAATCCTAAGAAATCTTACCTTAAACCTGTGAAAAGTAACGAGGTATCTCAAAGGCTCAGAAGGCCTGGGGCTTTAGTATCTTAAGGGAACCAATTTTGACTTGTTAGGATATTCTGATCTTGATTTTGTAGGTCATTTAATACATAGAAAAAGTACTACTAGTACATGTAATTTCCTAGATCTATACTTAGTCTCAAGGTCATCAAAGAAACAGAATTCAGCAAGCCTTTCTAACACAGAAGCTAAATATATAGCTGCTGATTATGTTGTGCACAATCACTTTGGATAAAACAATAACTCAGAGACTATGGCCTGGACCTTAGTTGTGTTTGAATTTTATGTGATAACATAATTGCTATATCTGTCATCAAAAATCCTATCTAACACTCAAGAATGAAACATATTGACATTAGATATCACTTCTTGACATATAATTATGAAAAAAGCAATATATCTTGAAATATAATAATGCAGAAAATCAATTGACTGAAATCTTCAGAAAAAAACCTTTAGGGGAAGAAAGATTTGAGAAGATAAGGTTGGAAATAGACATGATCAAAATATTTTCACTTCTTGTCATTGCATTACTTTTCTTCTTAAAGCAGAGTTGATTTGGGAGGATATTCTTTTTGAAACTAAAGATTTTTTTGTAGATATGTTTCCATCTAAGTGATGTCAAGAAAGAAAGGTCGATGATCCTGAATCTTCAAGGAAATGTCAAGTCATGATGGAAAAAAAAAAGAACATTGGAATGGGGAAGATAAGTTCGCCAAAGGTATATTTTAAGTTGAGTTAGTGTGATACTGATTATTGCATGACCATTATTTTGTTACCACCACAAAGGCCGAACCCTTCCACACACTTACCTTATATACACAACTGCCATAACTTTCCAAAGCCACCACCATAAGTTTTCAAAACACAAACCATCTTCTAAAAAACATTCCAAAACTTCACAAACCACACTCCACATATGGCTCCTCGTCCCACAACAAGATCCCAACACAAAGCAAAGAGCCATTTCAAAAAATCAAAGGGAGAATTAAGTTGATATTGAAGAGCACTTGGGAGAGATTAGTCCTGGGAAGCCGCTTGCCATCATATATCTTGAGACTGAATCCGTGAAGAAAGAAGAGGGTGCAACATCAAGCACTCATGAATGATGAAGCAAAAAGCGATGATTTTTAGACATCACCACTGCCAGAGACACTCCACAGTTGCCAAAGAGAATGATCCTATGTGGATTCTGACAGAAGTAGTGAAAAAGAAGATCGAAGTCATCTCAGGAGAAATAGAATTGAAAAAGGCCCAACCCTTGAACAGTGATAAACAAGACCAAAACCCTAGCCAAAAAAATCCAGGTTTTGTAACTAAAGTTCTCAAAGACCTTATTGCTGCACATCCCTCACCACCATAAAAGAAAACCACATCCCCAACACCAATGGAGACTGAGGCAACAATTCAAGGGAAACCTGACGAATCGAACAACTAATCAAGAAAGGCCCAGGCCTTCCTGCTGAAGAAAAAAACAAGAAGGTTGCTTCAAAAGCATTTTTGGAAATGATTGTTGAAGAGGTACTATCTGATAATTCTGAGTACCATGCTGACACTGATATATTTGATGATTCACCACCTCTTACATCCAAAGAAAAAACAACCACCACCACCACGTAAAGAAAACCGAAAGGTGTATTTAAAAGAACCATAAGATCTCAAACCTCAAAATCCCGAAACACCACTAAGCACAACCAAAAGGATAAAGTGGGTATATGGGTAGTCACAAATAACGTTATATGTAGCTAGTATTTAAGTCAAACGGATATACTGGTTATAGTTAAAAAGGGGTAAAATGAGGGATCTAGATAGATTAAAAGATTAAAAAAGAATAAAACATACGAAACGAAAAGTGTTATCCATCATTGACACCGACGATTGACACTCCTATTCTATAATTTTTGTTATTGTTGCTCAATCATCACGGGACGATAGTTCTTAAGAAATGCTAGAAGTTGAATTGGATTACATTGATGTTTTGGATGAGAAATTACATTAGACTGAATGATTTTGGCATAAACCCTAATAATTGATTGACGAAGAGAAATCATAGACATAGACATCCGAGTTCTAATCATAAATCGTTAAAAAAAAAAAAAAAGATTCGACACAGGTTGAAGAGGAGAAGGAGCGATCTCTATGGAGATGATATTGTGGTTTTTTTTCCCTTTATTGTTTAGATCAACTTTATGTGATTGTCATTTAATCTAGACTCTTTGTTTAACCCTTTTAACTATAACCACTAGATCCGTTTGATCCATGAAAATCTGTTTGGATCAGCTTTATATGGTTAGCCACACATCCACTTTCCCCTAACTAGAAACCACAATTAACGAACACTTACCAAAGCTGCTTATTTCCAATAATCCAATATCCTCCCTTGCCTCGCTCATCGAGATAACCTAACCGATTACCTCAATCCACCATAGTAACGTCCCACAATGCCCTCGACAATAAACACTGCTTCACGACGACGAGATAAATAGTGCTCCTCGACGATATAGTAATGTCATCGTCGTTCACAAACAATGCGTAAATTTTCATAGACAGTATGTCTCAAATAGTGCCCCTCATGTTTATTCAGTGCATTCAACACAAAAATAATGTGACTTTGCCGGCCGAAACAATACGTCTTTGTAAAATGTGTCGATTTTTATGGATAGTGCCCTTAAGCAATACGTTAATCTGTTCACTCCACACGTCCTCCTCCTCCTTCTCTTCGCCTCCAGCGAACTCGTGCAATGGATTGATTATACGCGATGAATTATGAAAGAAAAACAAAATGATTTTTTTATGATATGATTGTGCGATAGATTCCTCATAATGAATTTTTTTTGGGGAAAATTTATGGAGTTTTTTTTATGCAAAAAAAAGATTTGTGTGAGAGGACTAAATTGATGAATAAAAAGTGAGAGGGAAACATCGATGAAGAGGGTGGAGAAGGGGGTTTAATTAGTTATTGTATTTAATTAATTTTTTTTATTATCAATCCCTTAATGAAATGCAAAATGCAAAATGGAAATGACATAATATGAATGAGATAAGATGATAATTTGAAAAGGAATAAAATGATTTGTTATTAGGGCATAATCAAAATTTAAAATAAAAAAAACCAAACCAAGTAATAATTGATAACTTAAATACTATTCCCTTCGTTCCACAAAGAATAAAATCTTTTGATCGAACACTCGTGTCGATGTAAAATTTGACATATAATCAAACCTAATTTTTATAAATTTGTTATGAAATATCAATGTTTATGTAACATATATATTTCAACCTAATATATATTATGCGACGATCAAACGCGATTTAATATAAAAACAATATATATATATATATAATAAATAATAATATACATTGTATTCTTTATGAAATGAAAAAATATTATTTTTTAATAAATAAATTTTAAAAATACCATGATAACTCACACAAACAATGTGAATCATTAATCATCTCTCATACCTCACCCCATATAAATGAAGAAGAATAGTAAAGGGGGTGGGGGTGATTATCAAGCTTCTAGGCAATGACACAACGAAGCAATGCCAATGAAACGACGCATCACGATCAAGATGGGTAGGTTGGGGCCAATGGAGTGGGCCCAATGTGTCCTCTCATGCGCGCACGCGATGTGGGGTCACTGGCTGTTGTCCCAGTCAAAACTGTGCTGTTGTCCATTGATCATCATTTCATCACCTGTTACGTAATCCTCAATCACAGGTGGAGTACATATACATATTCCCTTCATCTCAATCTCATAGAAATATATTATCCTGATATATATATTAAATTTAATATTTTTTTATTTTAATTTATTTATCGTTCTATCAAATCACACAAGTTAAAAGGACTTAATTATATATTTTTTAAAATAAGTAATAAAATTTAGTTTTTATCTTCATCAATTTTTAGAAGTTATGTTTGCATTGAATGAATTAAAAAAGAAAATATAATAAATTCATGGATAAAATAAAATTTTTGTCTAAATTATCTCTCACGATAAATATTTTAAAATTTAATATATCCCTCAAATGACAAAAAAATTGGAAGGAAAGAAATAGATAATAACACTTTTCTCTTTCTGTGTGAGAATGAGGAGTGATAAAAAAAATGATGATGTGATATATTGATATCATATAAAATAAAGATGTTTTGATAGTTTTATATTCTTATGTAAAAAGTTTTTCAATAACAAAACGTTTTATTTATTTTAAGATGATCCAAATAAAAATACGTTTCAATCAATTTGAGATCGAGGGAGTAACATTAAATTACTCTCAATTTTTTGAGATAATTTTTATCGACTTTACTCCCTTTGTTCCAAATAAAACGCAACAATTTGAATATCATATTTGTTGAGGTGAAGTTTGACTTGCGTTGCGGATAATCAAACGTCATTGTTTTAAAAATTATTGTGAAATACTAATGATAATCTATGTTATATATTTCAATCTGACAACAGTGGTATAATTTTTCTTGTGTTATTAAGACGATAAACGAAACTCATCAAAATATATATTGAATAATACAATGATTGAAAGTGCTACATATAATATAGAACAGAGGGAATATGATATATGATTAAATACCATTTCATATAGTTTTTTTTTTTGTGAAATCTTAATCATAATATAAAAGGGTTTGGTTACTTTGTGGCTAGCCACACTAAAACTTATGTGTGACTAAATTGTTAGATCTTTCAATGATAAAATTTAAAAGCTCATTTTTATATTAAATATAAAAAGATATAAGTTTTTAGTCACAATCATTGATTTTCACATCCAACGTTGTAGCCAATGTATAACCTTATATGTTGTTAACCACAAATCCTAATATAAATTGTACTCACTTCGTCTTATATTTACTTACAACTGTTTGACTCAGCGTGTGTTGAATTTTATAATTTTATAAAATAAAAATATTTTTTTATTATAATGAAATTTACTGTAATAACTGAGATAAAAAATAATGAAATGTATTATAATATATAATGATAATATTTACTATAATATTTTTTATATAAAAATTATAAATTGAAAAAATTATAAATAAACTAAGACAACCAAAGAAAATATTAATACATATATATTGAGACCGAAGACATTTAATTTTAGATATTTTTTTCTTTGTTACATATATTTTATAATATTTATATTTTATATATAAATTTATATTTATCTTATTTATTTATTTTTTTCAAATCCAATTCTTAATCACACAATTTTTTTTCCCACATTATTTATTTCTTAGAGTAAAATGCATAAACGACCTTCACCGTTCGAGAAACAGACGGCACCCTTCTTTTGTTATTATTATGGGTCCCACTTTTGTTTTCTTTTTCTTTGTTTTTTCCTGAATCTCCTTGTTCCTTCAATTTTTTTTCTTGCGTCGTTTCTTGCAGGGGACCTTCCGTGTTCCCTAATTCTTAATCATATAAAAATCCCGTCCGTCATATAAATTTTTTTTATAAAAAGTGATATAAAAATTTGGAACATTTTTCGAAATGATAAAATATTTCAAAATATTAGGGACAGAGGAATCATAGAGATGATTAGATGATATCTAATCAAACAATGCTTCTGACTTCTGACGTGGCAAACGTTTACTCTTATTGCCGCCGTGTTTAGACTCTAGAGCTATCGATATTCGATGGAGAGGTGTATACATTGTGGTGTGTTTGTTGAGTGCTTTATTTTTAGTCAACGCGGAATGTTTGGGATCATAAAAATATCAGAGCGAGTCAACTGTATTGCCAATTTAATTTGAACTTGATTGTGAGGGTCAAAAAAGTCAATGGGACACCTCATCACCTCAGTTTGGCGACATGGGACAATTGTTTTCCATTTTTTTTTTATCTTTTATTTTTGAAAATGGCAATGGAACAATTGTTGTTCGTATTGTACATACGTGTCGTTGTTATTGGTTACTGAATAAGCATATCGAAAGTCAAAGTGGTTTATCTGTTTGGTTTTGGTCAATAATCTGAGGTTGTCATGCTTGTATGATTGGAGTTTAATTCTTGTTCCGATAACCTCCCTTTATGATTTTCCCCATAATAACACGGATCAAAATTAACCAATATTTTGATTGCTTTTTGCACCAATACCGCAATTCGTATAACGATTTTTTTGTGACCGACTTATAATCATTGAAATTTTTTGTCTCGAAAATTATACTCTTATCAATTCCTATAAAAAAAAAAAGATCATATCAAATGAAAACAACCCAACATAAATAATAGCACAGACGTTATTTACAATGTACATGAAAAGAGGATGGATCAAACCACTTAATTCTATGGTTGGAAGAATCGTTGCTAAAATCCAAATATTAGAAATTTTGCAACATCTTCCTAGAAAAGTCAAAAGTTACAAAGCTCTTGTATACAACACCTAGTTGACTCAACAAATTTTTTAGGTCAAATTGGCTCACATCTGACAACATTATACATTGATGAAAAGATCACAAGAACTGATCTCATAGAGGTGTCAGAGCCGTTGAAATCTATGATCAGATTTCAACTCGTAGTAGTAATTAATCTTATAATTATTGAAATGAAACACTAATGTTCAACTCTTGTGACATACCTAACTTTTCCTGCATGTTTAAACAATTCAGCTTGTGTTAGTCAATGAAGGATGAAGCAATAGCAACAGGTTGATTAGATGGATTAGTTACAAAAATAATTTGAAGAGAGATCTTCTCTTAGTCTTGATCTTGCTACCAAACTCCAACATACAAGATCAAGTAGGTCACCACCAAGTTAAGAAATTAATTATCGGTTAAATTGTTTCAACTAGTAATCCTTTCATCCCAAATAAATTCAAACATAATAACTTGACACGATTATTAATACGATGTAGATTGTTTATATCTTAATACTTTTGTCAATATGGAAAAGAAATTATAAGTGAAACAATATATCGAAAAAGAGAATGGTAAAGAAGAAGAAAGACGAAGGTGAGGGACATCCCTCTCTTCCGACGGGGATTCTGCCAAAAAACCTTGTTGCTCCAAGTAAAAGATGTTAAGATTGATTCATACATACGATTAAACAATAAAAAAAGAAGAGACTCATTGTTTATCTTTCAAGTCTTCATAATCACCAACGCGTCTCTACACACTCTCATGCCTTCTTCTTTAATTGACGCACTGCAATTTCTAAAAATAAGTCGATCCATCCATATAAGGGTTCTTCTCAAACTCAGATAATATCAAACATCCCCAAGGGTACGAACAACACCGTCAAACATCCTCACTTTGACAGAACAATTCCAACAACCTCATAAACTACATTATTATCTATTAACAAAACTCCACAAGGCTCAACTGTATGAAACAGACTCCTTATATTTGGATCTACGTGACAAAACCAAAGCTTCATCATCACTAAAGGCATGTCCTTACATTTGTTATGTTTCTCTTCATTTTTCTTCAGTTTTAGACACACGCTTACCACATGGCCTTTCATATCGCAGTTATAACATGTGATCTTTCTCTTATTGCCACTCTAAGAATGAGCACGATCCCTACCTTGTCTGTTGCCTCCACTTGAAAAATTACCACGCGCTTCAGCATTTAAGGCACCTTCAGAAAATGAGAAACTCTTCCTTCGTGTATCCTCATTCATAAGAATACCAACAACATCATCAAACTTCAGTTTATCCTGATAGAAATGTACAATCCCACCAATTGTATAGAAATTGATGTAACAAAACTGAGATGTATTAATCATAATGTATTTAGTATGTTTAGGTTAGAAGTCAAGTAGGTAGTTGCAGTCTAGGTTGGACGATGGAGAGCAGACGGCTACAGATGATGGAGATCAGATGAGCCACCAGATACATACTACTACAAAGAACTTTGGCTAAGCACGTAAGACATTAATGAGCAACAAAAAAACGTCAAAGGCTTCAGGATCTAGGATTGAGCTCACAGACGAGAACCAACACAGAATGTATCAATGTGTAGCAGATCTCTATGCAGACGGTTGTAACAGGGACTGATGCAGACGAGGTCTCACAGTACAGTATTCAGATTAAGGTGCAGTAAAGATGGTTGCTGCTGGTTGGGTCAAAGGTCTAGAGTCAGTCAAACAAAGATTTGAGTTAAAGCAGCAACGGCATAATTTCTAGAGTCAGTGGACTGCTAGCATCAGAAATAAGATGGTGGGGGACACGAGTGACAAAGTATCATGTCAGGACAGTACCATGCTCCTGGGTTCATTCCCTGAGCCTATAAAAGGAAATCGTTGAACCTGATTGAAGTAATGTTGCTGAATGTGATTGAAAAACAAACGTGCAAAGTAATCAAAAGTTCAAAGATTATTCAAGAGAGTTAATTCGTAAAGATCATAGTGAAAGAAGTGTCACTAGTCTGCAGAAAGACACATCTTGCAGCAGAGCCCTCAGTGTGAATCTATGCAAAGGATATGAGTCTTTCATCTTTTGTACAAGTTAGATAACTTATAAAAAAAAGTTTGTGAAAAGAAAAGGTCATTATCTCATTTGCAAAGAAATTACTAACAATTTTTTTTTGTGAAGAACAATGGCACCACCAAAGTTTTCCAAGTGTCCTAACAGTGGAGAACCTCCATCATGCTTATTTGACAAGTTCAACCATTGCAAACTAAGGATACTTGCACATCTCAATTCAATGAACAAAATAATGCAAGACAACATCACTGATTGACCTCATATTCCAATGATGTCAGATCCAATGGATTCAACAAAAGAAGTACTCAGACCAAAAACTCTTTGGTCCAGAGAAGACTGGGATCTGGTGCTGATTGATAGAAAAGCTCAAAACTAGATTTTTAAATCCCTTGATGACAACATATTTGAAATAGTGGTTCATACAACCATTGCAAAAGAGGCATGGGAAGCTCTACTACTAAGGGATGAAGGAACCAACGAAATAAGGGAGGATAAGAAGGATGCCCTATTGCAACAATATGATTGGGTCTCAATGAGATCTGATGAAAATTTGACCACCTTCTATGAAAGATTAATACTCTCATCAATAATCTCAAAACCTTTGAAAAGACTTTCAAAAACAAAAGAGTCAACCTAAAATTTGTGATGTCTATTGGTGAAATATGGAGCACAAAGACCACAGCTATAAGGGAATCCATAGATCTAACAAAGATATCCCTGGCCCAACTGTATGGTGTATTACATACATACAATCTTGAAGTTGAGCAGAAGAAGCAAATAAACGATGCCAAAAAGAAGATCTTGACTTTCAAAGCATAAGGAAAAATCCTGAAATCCATAACAGAAGAGGAGACCACTGATTCCTCGTCTACAAGTGAGCAAAAACTATCTGAAGAGCTAACATTGATGGGGAAGAAGTTAAAAAAGCTATTCAAAAGGAGGAACTTCAAAAAGAACTTTCCCTAAAAAACAAAGGAAACAGAAAAGGAATTCTGCTATAACTGTGGCAAACCATGGCACTTTGCTACACAATGCAGACTACCAACACAGGATTCGTCTGCACCAAAATTCAAAAAGGACCACAACAAAGGCAACCTTGGAAGGAAAGAAAGAGGCAAGGCCGATGCTGTAAAGACATGGAGTGATACAGACTCTGATGATGAAGACACAATCTCAAACGCTCAGCTGTGCCTCATGGTTAAGGATGAAGATGAAAAGCAAGAGGTATTTGATCTTTCTGATTTAGATGCCACCATAAAGAAATTGAAGGAAATACTTCAAGAAACCTCTGAGAACTTTATTTCCTTTTTAAATAAAAATAAAAAAAATCTTAAGCAGATTGTAAGTTTTAAAGAGAAATACAATTTAACATATGAAAGACTAATAATAGTCTAATCTATGCTCAAGATGAACTGAAAGAACCAAATGAAAATGTGAAACTTCTCAATGCAGTAGTGGAAACACTTATTTTGAGAAACACTGAGCTTTAGAAGAAAGTGGATCCTTGGAATGGCAAGACTTTGTGTTTGCAAAAATTGCTCAATATAGATCAATCCTCCCATGATAAAACTAGGTTAGGATATAATGACTAGTTGCATAACAATACAGACAAGAAAGTCATTATCAAAAAAGCAAAGCAGACTACTAAAACTGTGCAAAAAAGGAAGACCTCAACTGCATCAGATGTACAGAAGAGGAATACCTTTACTGCAGCGGGTTTGCATAAGTGCAAAAGCTCTATTGTATAGACTGTGCAAAAAAACAAAAGCTCCACAGCATAGGAAGCACTAAAAAGCAAGAACAGTCTGCAGAAGAGATCTCTACTGCAAAGTAAGATCTCTACTGCTCTAACCCGGAAGGGCTGGCGCAGAACACTAGTACAAGCTAATCATAAGATGTAGAAGGCCAAGAATCTTAAAAAGGAATTCAATAAAAGGTCTTATGAAGCTCAGTATGCATCTAACTACTCAGCATGGAATAACTTCTCCAGAACAACATGGAGAAAGCCATAGTCGAGTCACATATGCTCATGTCAAATACAGCAGACACAATGCAGCAGACCACTTATAAGCACAAGAGCAAAGGTATACTGCTTTACCTGTGACAAACTTGACCACAAGTCTTTTGAATGCTAGAATTCTCACAAAAAGATAATTCAAGTGTGGGTTCCAAAAGCTAACCAATGAGGACCTATATAAGTGGGTATCATATACAAGGTCTTTATGTTTTCAATATAGGAAAGACAAAGAGGTGTATGATATCTGGACAGTGGATGCTCAGGACACATGACAGGGAACAAATCCATTCTTAAAGATTACAGAAAGAAACAAGGACCTCTTGTCATATTTGGAGGAGGAAAAGTAGGTATAACTAAAGGTTATAGAACCTTTGGTACAGGTTCCTTAATCTTTAGAGATGTTGCTTATGTTAAAGGCTTAGAACATAACCTCCTATCCATTAGTCAATTGTGTGATAAGAATTAACATGTATCATTCACTTATGGTACATGTCAAGTAAAGGATAAAGTTACACAAGAAATAAAATTACTGGGAATTAGAAAAGAAATATATATGGAGTAGACTTTGACTCATTACGGTCAAATCAAATAACTTGTTTCTATATAAAAGAAGCTGAGGACACAAACTGGCTGTGGCATAAAAGATTAGCTCATCTCAACTTTAAAACTATGGCCAGATTATCCTCAGAAAACCTAGTGAGAAGACTTCCACAAATAAAGTTTAAAAAGGATAAATTGTGCAGACCATGTCAAAAAGGAAAGCAGACTAGAGCAACCTTTAAACCCCTAAACTCTTTAGAATCAACTAAAATTCTGGAATTACTAAATATGGATCTCTTTGGTCCAGTTGAGGTAGAAAGCTTAAACAGAAAGAAGTACACTCTAGTTATAATGGATGATTACTCCAGATACTCTTGGCTAATGGTTTTACATAAAAAGATTGAAACTTATGGTCTTCTAACAAGGTTTCTTAGACAAATACAAAATAAAAAAGACAAAGAAGTAATCACAATTAAAAGTGATCATGGCACTGAATTTGATCAAACAGGAGTAGATGTCTACTGCAATGATCATTGAATCAAACATAACTTCTCAACACCTCAAAAAAATGGTATAGCTGAGAGGAAAAATAGAACACTCATAGAGGCAACTAGAACAATGCTTTCTGATCCAAACTTATCTAAAAACTTATGGGCAGAAATAGTTAATACAACTTTCTATACTCAAAATAGATGCACAATTCACAAACTTTATAAAAAGACTCCTTATGAATTGTGGAAAGAAAAGACACCAAGTGTCAAATATTTTCATGCTTTTGGATACATATGTTATATACACAATAATGATAAAAGCTATTTGCAGCAATTTAATCCTAAGACAAATAAGAAAACTTTCTTAGGGTATTCTACAAACAGCAAAACCTTTAGAGTGTATAATAAAAGAACTCAAACCGTTAAGGAGTCATTTTATTTATCATTTGATGAATCAAAAACATTTATAAGAAATATAGATGTATTTGATTAGGAATGTGCATGTAATGAACACGTTGCAGAAAAGGTCATTGAAACTACAGACAAGGAAGAGTCGTCTTCACCCAATGACAATGCAGCAGAGACTGAAGAACAAACTCAACAACAGCTAGAAACTAATGAACAAGATAAAAGAAGATGGATCAAGGCACATTCACAGGATGACATAATAGGAGATAAAAATACACCTGTGTAGATTAGAAGGACAAAAAGTGGAGAATGCATGTCTGTATGTTTCATATCAGAAATAGAACTTAAGATAATAAGTGAAGTCCTAAATGATCCAAACTAGGTAGATGCGATGCAAGAAGAACTAAATGAGTTCCAAAAAAATGAGGTATGGTATATAACATCAAGACCAAAAAACTATGCAGTTGTAGGCTCCAAATGGATATTTAGAAACAAATCTGACGAAAATAGAATAGTTATTAGAAACAAAACTAGATTAGTTGCTAAGGGATACTCACAAGAGGAAGGAATTAATTTTGATGACACCTTTGCCCCTATAGTAAGATTAGAAACCATAAGAATGTTCCATGCCTAAGCTGCATATCAAGGAAGTCTATCAAATGGATTTCTAAATGGAAGAATGTTCCATGCCTATGCTGCATAAAGAGGGCATTTCTAAATGTAAAGCTATAAGAGGAAGTTTATGTTGAACAACCTCCTTCTTTTGAGAGCTCTGAATATCCAAGATATGTATATAAGCTGGACAAGACACTATATGGATTAAAACCAGCACCTAGGGTATGGTATGAAACTCTCTAAATATTTCTATGTGAAAACAAATTTGAAAGAGATAAGATAGATACCACTCTGTTCCTCAAAAAACATAAGGAACATATAATGTTAGTGCAAATCTATGTTTATGATATCATATTTGATTGCACTAATAACAAACTTTGTGAATGTTTTACTGAATTAATGAAATCCAAATTTCAAATGAGTTTAATGGGAGAACTAAAATATTTTTTAGGACTTCAAGTACAACAATTAGAAAGTGGAATCTTCATAAATCAATCTAAGTATTTAAAAAACACAATTAATAAGTATGGCTTAGAAAGTGTTAGTCATATGAAAACTCCCATGATCACATCGATAAAGATAGACAAAGATGAACATGGAAAAAATATAAATCAAACCATGAATAGAGAAATAATAGGGTCATTGTTATACCTTGTTACAAACAGACCAGACATTCAATATGCAGTCTGTGTCTATATAAGGTATCAATCTGATCCAAGGGAATCCCACTACACTGCAGTAAAGAGAATCCTGAGATATCTTAAAGGAACTCCAAACCTTGGTGTATGGTATCCTAAGGAATCAGATTTTACACTGATAGGTTTCTCAGATGTAGATTTTGCATGTTGTACAATTGATAGGAAAAGTACAAGTGGATTATGTCAATTTATTGATGCAAGATTGATTTCATAGTTCAGCAAAAAGCAGACCACTGTGTCAACCTCTACTACAGAAGAAGAGTATATAGCTGTAGGAAGCTGTGTTGCACAAATACCATGGATAAGATCACAACTTGCAGACTATGATATGATACTCTCTGAAACCTCTATATTTTGTGACAACACGTCTGCAATGACAATTTCAGAAAATATAATTTTTCATTAAAGAACCAAGCATATTGTTGTCAAATATCACTTTATGAGAGATCATATGAAAAATGTCACATTAAATTGGAATATATTCCAACAGAAAAACAAATTACAGATATTTTTACAAAACCTCTCGATGTGGGCAAGTTTATTGAATTTAGAGAAGAATTGGGTATACTTGATTTAAAACAGTGAAACTAGCCAAAATGCTTTACTGTTTTACTGTATATGTAGAATGCAGACTCGCATTATTTTATGCAGAGTAGCATTATTGCTCTACTGCTTGCTGCATATGTGGATGTAGACTAGAAGCAATACTGATTTACTGCATTTATTTTAAGAAAAGAATATTAACTTTACAAAACAATTTTCCTCAAATCACGCAGCGGTCAAAATAATTTGCTGATACTGTGTAACGGTAAGAAACTTCTAACAACGATAATATTTTTGGAGACTCAAACAACTCTTCCATCTGCAGTCAAGACACTTAAGGATGCATTTGATAATGACATTCAAATCATCTCAGTTCAACCAAGGCCACCTGCAGAAAGGATACACTCCTCTCCCCTAGAGGACACTACAGGCTACAGATTGGGAGGATTAGATCAAGAACTATATAACATGGGCGAATGAAACAAAGAAGCACTTCATGAGTTGCTAGACACTCTAGAGCCAATAGCAGAAGAGTTTGAATATGAAAGGGAAACAAGAACTCAAGGCTTTGAAGACCTTCGAACATCCCTTAACAAGCTGACAGTAGGGATCATTCATCAAATGCAAAGAGGCAATACCCTCAACCTTCAAAAATACATATTGAGCTCTTCAAATCTCAACAATTTCAAAGGCCAACATAAATCTGATCTATGGAAACTGAACAAGGCTTTGCAAACCACTCAACAACAACTTGATGAGACCATACGCATCAATGACACCAAGTTTGGACTCCTAGAAACCAAACTAGAAGTAGTTCAGAAGAATATATTCTCTGAACTTCAAGTTGTGGGTACTGCCATTGAAGCTCTCATCTCCACCTTGAAATGCAAACAAAAAGGGGGAGAAGCAGGATGCAGAAGAGTCGTAGAAAACCTCTGCAGTAGAGCAGTAGATGACCCCAGCTGAGACTCAGGGGGAGAAGTCTTCTACAACCAAGAAGATACATTCCTCTGATAGAGACAGGGAAAGGTCTGCTAAAAGAAAAATACATCATGGAGAACAATCTCATAAAGAACGCAGACGACACAGAGAGTCAGAAGAAAGATCTCACAAGCATAGAAAAGAATTAGATGAGGAACACAAGCAAAGGAAAGAAGCATCAAAGGTAAATATTAATATCTCTACTGCTCTTTCTTTTTCTTTTTCTTTTTGGTTTGAAAAACAATGTAAATAAGTAGTCAGAAAAGGTGATAGGCATGGGAGATGTGCATTTGAAAACTGGCACTGGTGATTTTCTTGTGCTTAAAGATGTGCATCACGTACCTGACATTAGGTTTAATTTAGTGTCTGTAGCAAGGTTGGATGATGAGGGCTTCATTAGCCTTTTCGGAAATGGTCTGTGGAAACTCAGCATCGGCTCCATGATGAGTGTTCGTGGAAGTAAGAGAAGTAATCTCTATTATATGGAGGGGAGCGTAATAGGTGTCCAAGCAAATACAATCCAAAATTCTATATCAACTGACTTATAGCATAGACGCCTCTGTCATATGAATGAGAAAGAGATGGGATGCTTGACCAAGAAAGACGTTCTTCTAGAGCTCAAGCACAACAAGTTAAATGCATGTCCATATTGTTTGGTTGGGAAGCATAATCGAGTTCCATTCCAGAGCCTTCCAAGTTCCACCTTCAAGGAAGACAGATTTATTAGAGTTGGTTCATTCAGATGTGTGTGGACTATTAAAGGTGAAGACTAAAGGAGGAGCCTCTTACTTTGTGACCTTTATTGACGATAATTTCATAAACCTTTGGGTTTATGCTCTAAAGACCAAAGATCAAGTGTTTTCGGTGTTAAAGGAGTTTCATGTATTGGTTGAAAGACAAACCGAAAAGAAACTTAAATACGTACGTTTCGACAATGAAGGTGAAAATATTGGTCCTTTTGATGCTTACTGCAAGGAGCAATGAATCTGACATCAGACGAGTCCTCCGAAGACATCTCAGCTTAATGGCGTGGCAGAAAGGATGTGGATTCCCTTCCTATATGAAAATATCCGTGTGTGTGACCGATGAAATGTGAAACACGTAAGCGACAGGATCAAGACAGTTATTGTTTGAAAGATTATCACATTGGGAAAATAAAGAGTGTTATGATGTGATTCTATCTTCATGGGTGATTAAATCTTTTTAATACCAGAAAAAGATATTCTCTCAATGGGTATATGAAAGCAGGTGATCCATGGTTTTTGGATGAGATTAATCAGGAGAAGATAATTTAGAAAAACTCGACAATTTGAGATAAGCAATTGACGAGTTTATTCTTTGATCTTCTATTTGTGCAGAAGGTTAGATAGATGAAGGGTGTAATCTTTCTCTATTTTTTTAGTGAAATCTTCTGGGGTTGAAGATCGAATATTCCGTGGTTTTTCCTTTTTCGGGTTTTCCACGTAAAAAATCTTTGTGTCATCTTCATTTTATCCTCATAATTCCTCATTAGTTTAAGGATTAACGTTCCGTAATTTTATTCAATCTCAACAAAGAGTACATGCTGCTATTGTCTATTATGTATGGCAGGAGTGCTGCTTTCGTGTTTTTCCTATTTCTGATTTTATTTTGCTCATTTGAGGTATAATATAATATGGGTATTGTAATTACGCTTCATGATTGATGGAAACCGATTTGCTCATTCAAGAAAAATGATAAAAATAGAAAAAAATGAATTAATCAAAGATAAAATGATGTGATCTGAGGAGTAATATTTTATACTTTTGATCATTTCAAAGTTTTCAATCATAGAAATGACATAATTATATATGGGTTATAAGAGTTGATTTAAAATCAGTTATGTTCTTGATTTTTTTTATTAAAAAAGAAAAAATTTCGTTAAATCTTCTACACTATGAAATCATAAGTACAGATCTTCTCAAAAAAAAATTTATGATAAAAAAATCAGTTAATATACATGATTTTAAATTAGCCATCATTATTATCGTATGGAATGTAATCAATCAAATGGTCGACGGATTAATAGCACGAGAACAAAGTGCGAAGACTTCTATTCTTGTGAGAAAATTTCGCACCTTGAGATGACATCTAGAACCATATGACTCTTGTTTCAACCTCACTTGAAATGATCACGTGGGTCAACACAGGTTGTGACACAACTACTCTTGAATTCCCACTTCGAAATATTATGTATTTTGATACCTACGAGTCATGATATTTACAACGGATATAAGAATATTATTTGTATCTCAATCTTAGTCAGTCTTGTCTAAGGAATTAGATGCAAGGGTCAAATTTGCTTAGTACAATTGTCTAAGTCCATAAGGTGTGCAGGGTAAGATTTTACTCCCGCTAACCCGATAAATTATGATATTAATGAAAATTGATATCATATAGGGAAAAATGATAGTTTATTTAAAATCGGTTATCTTAATTGATTTTTTGTTATAAAAGAAAAGATTCTTTGAGAGTTGTACAATAAATCATCAATTGGATAATTTTTTTTTTTTTTTTGAAATGTAGTTTTTGATGATAAGTTTGTATTTTGTTTCTCGAAATTCATATTCTGATAGATGAAACGTGCTTCATGTGATCCTAAGCCAATCGATCGGCCATATTCTCTCACGGAATATCCGACACACATGGTTAACTGAAATTAACGCGACGGAGTTAGTATTATGGATCCAATATGCGTCTTGCCATGTCTTAGCAATGGTTACTAGATCAGGTTGTCTAAGCTAGTCAACTGCACCATTGAACTAAGGTCCTTTTTAAACTTACTTAGCTGCTTCTAGACCTTTTAGTTAAAAAAGTCTACACTAGTGAGCTAAGGCGTCTAATATAAATACTTATTCTAAATTTGAATCTTTTGATAAATAATCCAACTAGGAGAATATTTTTTGTTCACTTGTTACCACAGATAATCATAACGTAGGACATTTATTTCCACAACCAAATTGACTCGAGTCAATAGCTTAATCATTTTATAAGATCTGCACAATCATCCTAACTTAGACGACTGAAATCTAAGAAATGTCGTGTGGGTTAGTGATTATCTAAATCTTTTCCCCCCTAATTAATTAATTGATGAATTACTCTCTTCATCCCAGTTTGTATGAAAGGATTTGATTCGACAGACAATTTTATGTGTATTGAATTTGTATAAAATTTATTAAAAAAATAATATTTTTTTAATGATAATGGATGTAAACGGAGTTTACGAGAGAGAATAAGAGAAAAGGAGAAAAAAGATGGTTGGATAATTTGATTATATTATTATTATAAATTGATTAATAGTTAAAAAAAGTAGAAATATTGAAAATAAATTAGAACTGATAAAAAAAACTATTGTAAATATATTTGGATGGAGGGAATACATAT
Organism: Drosera capensis; assembly: GCA_001925005.1. NCBI lineage: Eukaryota > Viridiplantae > Streptophyta > Magnoliopsida > Caryophyllales > Droseraceae > Drosera > Drosera capensis. Next base: position 52,449 of record LIEC01012153.1, read on the forward strand.
TTCAACATGTCCTCCCACAGGAATTCGTGTCATCATGTGTCACATGTTCGTGCTAAATACTCCTACCATTCCTTTTAAATTGAACCGTTTCATCAGCACTGTATTATTCAATAAGTATTTTCAGAAGGTTTATAATTCGCTTTAATGATGTAAGAAATATCACTGATTCATGATGAAAATACATAATTTAAACTATCATTAATATTTCATAATAAATTTTATATAAAATGATATTTCATCATCTCATAGACGATTCATAGCATTAATAAGTTTATTGTTTGTATAATATAACATTGTAATTTGAATTAGATGAAGCGAGTGTGATGTAGAGGTCTAGAATCAGTTTTATTAAAAAAAAATCAAATTTTCACTCCATGAACATTTATATAATATAGGTCCTGAACTAATTGAAAATTATATGGGACAAATTTGATCGTGACACTAGGATATCATAAATAGTCATTGTTCGATTGCTAATTACTGTAATTCTGATCAGGACGCTAACTTAAGGACTTAAGCCGGGAAAAAGTTAATTTCAGAATAGAGACAAGATCATGTGTATATTTAGGTATAAATTCGGCCTTTGACATTCTTTGTTTGTAATGATTAGTTGATATAAACTGTAAAACACGAAGAATAATTTAAAGTACTATCTCACCTAATTAGAGAGACAAGCACGCCAAACTAAAGCAGTGGAATCACTTCATTAAGAACCTAATCTCAACTACTTTTATGTACCACTAATCATAATATTTTATATATAGCTCCTAGCATATGTCAATATTTTTGTCCGACATGTATAGTTAAACAATATAATTTGGTAGACCTAAAGCATGTTTATCCAGATTAAGTACAAGAAGATTAATAATTGACGAAAGATCTCACCTCATTCCATGGAATTGATGTAAAGGGAAAAAGGAGTGGTCAATATTAGTCATAGACTTTGACGTGGCTAGCAAAATTCCATTTTTCTTCTCTCATAGCTTTGACCCAGGTAAACAAGAGATATACTGTACCAATAAGCTTTATCCTTTTTAGTCGATCTCAGAAATTTTATAATATTTTAATCTACACGTGTTTTTACATACTCCGTAGGTTGAATTTTTTATATAAATTACCCAGTATCCTTATTTTTTGTGGTTGTCCAGTGGGTTTCATATTACTGTCTGAGAGTTGAGCTATTTGGAAATTATTTGATGAAGTTTCTAAAACAAAAGTATTGCATCTTTTTTCTTTGTGGAACAACCTATAAAAAAAAAAGTTATATTTCCTTCGTTTTATATTAGTTATAACATTATATAATAATTGCATTAGTCGTTATGCATTTCGATATGCTATTTTTTATTAATAAACAATATAATACGAATGTTATTTTATTTCAGGGTTATAGTTCGTGATATATAGTATATTTAATTTTTTATAATAAATTTATATTTAAAAAAATCGTTTGTTCGTTTCACGGATTATTCGGAATGTCATTATCATTTTGATTTATATGTACAAGAAATATAACCTTTTTTGGGACAAATGGGTAATTTTTATGGGATGAAGAAATAATATATTAAATTCGAGTTTTTGAAATAACGTATTCTACTTGAATAGAGTTAATTATAAGGGATTAGATACGCCTGTTAGTATATGTGACTGGTTCAGAAACTTTCTCACGAATTTCTGACAGAATTAGTTCATTATGTTAAAGGAAACCAGTCATATAAATTCGATATTATTGATTTTAATTAACATTAAAATTAATTACTGTACGCCATATTTCAATTACATCAAATTAGGAACTAAGCCATTCATCCAAAATGTCAACCATATGATGATACTTTTAGTTTCCAAACAAACTCCCATTTTCTTATTCCTCCTCTCCTATAAATAATGTCCGAGTACACCTTCAAGGGCAAGCAAAACCAGAAGACTCCTCAAAATAGCAAACCCAAGCACATATATTGTCATATCAACATAAACCAAACATGGGAGATGAGCTAATCGAAGCAACAGGGATTAATGGAGGATTAGGAGGATCATGGTGGAGTAATCCGATGATCGGCTTGTTCTCCGGTGGCGGTCTTCCCTCGCCTTGCTCAGCCGCCCTAGGCGACTTCGGATGGTTCAATGATATGGAAAACTTGATCAAGGAGAAGTCTTCATATTTTTTGGGAGAAACCATTTCAGTTAGTGATAGTGATCATAGCTCTTTGATCACTTTACAAAACCCGCCACCACGACCGCTGCCTGAATCCTCCAGCAGCTTGGTGGATTCAGGCTTGGAGATTTTGGGGTTTGGCTTCTCTCCTTCTTGCTCAACCACAGATTGGAATCAACAAAATATCATGTAAGATTTTTTAGCTAGGTTTTGTCTTGCATAACTTTACCAATTTGATAAAGTTTATCTTTAGCTATTTGGACATTCACTTTTTCTTGAAACTTAGCTTTTGTCACTTGTATACACCTTAACAGATTTGGTTTGAAATAATTCCTTGCTTGATTATTCTAATGTGTCGTTTCTCTTTTTTGTATAGAAGTATAATGGAAGCTGACAAATCAAATGCATGAGTTCTATCATTTAATAGTTTAAAGTATGTTACTTTAAAAAGCTGAGTTCTTACTAAGTTTGGTTATGATTCAATTTTCTCTTTGTAATGATTATTTTTTAGCAATGATGTTTCGTTTTTTTTTTTTTTTTTTTTTTTTGAATAAAGAAGTAATAAAAAGAAGCATTTTCTTGTACCATGAGAATCCATGATTCCCTTGTATCTTATCACAACTATTAATTTGATCAAACCTCTTCTTAATTTCAAATCAAACTTTGTGATTCTATAACTTCTATGTGTATGGGGCTTGATACAAAGTTTCTTTATCCAACAGTGATGAGAACAATAGAGTTGAAGTAAACTACAATCCCATGTTGCAAGATGTAGCTTCAAGATTGACCAATTATGGATCGGTTGAAATGATAAATCAGCCTTACTCAATGATCAACTCCGGCGACAGCTCTGTGGACTCGACCACCACATATGCAATGATTCAAAGCCTACTCGAGTCAGATGATCATAATCTTGACTGTCAGATCTCACTATTTGAGGACAAACAAACAGTGGCTTATGATTCTTGGCCAAGGGTTTCTCAACAACTTGGTGGCCTTGGCAATGACGATGAAGATATGATGATTAGTCCTTTGATCAATAAGTATCTGAACACCTCGTCGATAAGCAACGTCGGTTGTTTGATGAATGACGCACGAGCAAGCGAGCAAAATTATTCGTTATCGTCGTCTTCAACAGAAACAGTGGATGAGAGGCCTTGTGGTACAAAGCTCAAGTCTAAGGTAAAATACATATACGTAATGCTAAGTATTATGTATAAACCATATAATATTTGACATGAAGAAATTAATTAGAGTCGATCTTAAATTGATCATTTCTAACTTTTGGTTTGGTATGACCGATGATTTTGCAGAAGAACGTCGATAAGGTTCGTGATTTTGGATTAAAATTTCTAAATGGGAATAAAGAGCCTTCTCTGAAGAGACCTCGCGTCGAAACCCCATCATCATTACCAACTTTCAAGGTATGTTCATAGTTCTTCAAACTAAGCGCTCGTGTTCAAGCATCTAGTTATAAGGCCGCATAGTTAACTAGTTTTAAACTTGTTATAAGCCAGCATAGGTATGCAATTATATTAGATTTCACAAGTTTTAAACTTGTTATCTTCAGTTGTCATCGGTACCAAGTAAAACTAGTTATTTGTCATCACACATGGTTATAAACTTATGATCCTTTTTCTTTGAAGATTTACTTGGCACACAAAAATTCATGCTACAACTTAATAAATGATTTCTGATCTATTATTCACAAGTCGATTAATAGTAGCTAGGAGTAGTAGCACCTAGATAAACTGCCTTTAATTTTAGTGGTTGCTTATTCTAATGAATGATTATTATGTGAATTAGGTCCGCAAGGAAAAGCTTGGCGATAGAGTCACAGCACTTCAGCAACTGGTATCACCTTTTGGAAAGGTAGAGTTTTCTTCCCCCTAATTATCACTTGTTGCTAACAAGCAAGATGTTCATCCTCCTTGTTAAATGCATGTCGACGAATGTCTATAACGTATTTTACGTGGAACTTCAAGTTAATTTCTTTCTTGAATGTTATCGCAGACGGACACTGCATCGGTTCTTCATGAAGCCATCGAATACATCAAGTTCCTTCATGATCAAGTGAACGTAAGTAGCGTTCATCCAAACTTTCTCTATTCGTGCTTTACTTCAGATCGGAGTTCTATTCATATGCTAGCTAGCAAGCAATAAACCTACAAGTTCTTAACTGAACCAAGCTTCATTAATGGTTTTTTTTTTTTCTTTGCTTTGGAATTTAAACAAGGAATGGTAATACAAATTAAAAGTTTGTCAAAGCAAATTTATAAGCATGCGCCTTCTTTTCTCTTTTTGGGTACTCATAAAACATTTGGCAAATGAAACATACATGCTTTATTCCTTTTACTGCAGGTCTTGAGCACTCCTTATTTGAGAAAGAATGGCTCTTCCGTTCCATTTCATCAGCAGGTAACCCATTTTCCATGCAGCTTTCCTAGTACAATGATTTTTTCTGATCTACCAATAATTCCTTTAGCACAGAAAGACTTGTTTTGGGAATCTAATCCTGGTGGATGCTCTACTGCTAATGTGGGTTTGAGCCCGTCAGCTTTAACCGGTTTAAATAGGTCACAGAAAATTTATGGATTATTCTGTGATACAAAGGGGAATTTCTTTGGAATGAACCTTAGGGAGAAAAAGACTTGATTCTATGCCTTTAGGCTCATTTGGTACATAGGATTACAACAGGATCAGATCACCGATCCCCCAATCTTGAGTTTGGTACGAAGATAAGCATTTGTGATTACTAATCCCCCTACCTAGGATAAACTCTCTAATCCCATCCGTGTACCAAACACGGTTAATTAATACTCAAGCATTGTCTAATCTCCTTTTTCTGTTGCAGATGATCAATGGACTCAATGAAGGATCCAAACAAGATCTAACAAGAAGAGGCCTGTGTTTGGTTCCAATTTCCTTCACCTTCCCTATCGCCCACGAAACCCCAGTCGATTTCTGGACGCCAACACCGACATTCGGCTAGCTAGACAGCTAGTTGCAAGCTCATGTGAGAACAAGTAATCTGCCATTTGTTCTAATCCTGCATCAGGTGGTATTAGAGCAATTATCCGTCGTTTATTGTTTAGTTAGTTTCTTAAGTTTCCCGTGCATCCATTACTGAAGGCAGTGTTTGTTTGGAAGAAATGAAAAGGGCAAAAAGGATAAGAGAAGAAAAAAAATGATGAAGGACAATGTTGCTTTCATTCCAACCAAACAAACACAGCCTTGCTAGCTATTGTTTCTTTTGTTACTTTCCTAGTTAAATTAGATTAGAATGTTTGTTTTGATTGCACAATTTGTTTGAAGATGAAGAGAAAAGGGCAAGGGGAAGTGACCTTTAGAAAGTTGGTCCACTACAAAGCACAATGATTTCTGTGTAGGGTAGTGTACCTTGTGACTTCAAGGGCAAAGGTGAGGAAGGCTTCTTTGTATCGTTTGGATTGTCATGTAATTTAGTCTTTATATCTTCTTCGGCGTATATATAGATACGTACTGATATATTTGAAACAAAAGATAACTAGAACATATGTCACAATTGTACGTATGATGCTTAGAGTAACAAGCGATGGATATCAACCAGGGATACGACGAGAGACTAAAGTCTCCACGACACTAACAAGGACCGTATCACCGATGTCTACTTCCAATAAATCATAAACGATTGAGGAGGAAGGATTTAAAGCAGCGAGAAGACCCGTTTTAATCAACCTGAGATAAAACAACACTTGCTCAGAGCTAACCATGTACGTATAAGTTAAACTCGATGGCTTGAAATACTACAGTCATTCTACAAAAAGAACAAACTATAATCTGACTGCAAATTACACTGTGAAGTAGAGGAAACCGATCAAGAGGTAAAACACAAGATGCACAACAAAACCTTCTCAGCTGTTGACGCTTGGACTGTTGGAAAGAGATCAATGTATGAAATAGCCAAGATGCATATAAGCTAATGCAGAAATCAATTAAACGTGGGTAGAAAGGGTACCTGAAGCGCTTTCACATTGATCGAGCTGACAATCAGCAACTTTGACAGATCGTGACCAAAGGCATCCCAACCATCCATCCGGAAAACATTACATTCTCCATGTTAATATGCATGCCAAACTTCAGCAAAATAAAGAACAAAGGCTCCCACAATCTGCCAAATGAGACGTGCATCGTCGACAGTTCATTCAATCCAATCAGCCATGTAGTACCTAGTATAGTACTGGAGAACTGGAAGAAAATTGGCTGAACAGATCAATCAATCAGATAACTGGGAAAAAAAAAGGGTGTTTGTAACTCAATATGACCTACATAAAACCCAGACAAACGTGTTTCAGAACAAGCTAATTAATTAGCTTCAGAAATAACCCGAAGCCAACTTGACCTGCATTTTTATTGTTTCGAGTTTCTCATTTTTCAAATGCGAAAGATACAAAGGCTAAAATGCTTTTGAAGCGAACTATTAGGTAGCATGAAAGCAAAATACTTCAAGCAGTTTAAACCCTTTTTTTTTCTTTGAAGAAAACAGTTTAAACTTATACGGCCTAAAGTTTGTAAAACCCTGTTTGGAAAAAAGACAGAAGAAAGAAAAGCACTCAACTCGCACTTGGCATTTCACTGGTCACAACTTCTTCTTCTTCTTCTTCTTCTTCTTCTTCTTCTTCTTCTTCTTCTTCTTCTTCTTCTTCTTCTTCTTTTGGTCGTTGCTATTTGTACATGAACATACTAAATACATGTGCATGAACCTGAACAAGTGTAAATGCATGAAGCCATGAACAGTACAAGATACATAAACTCATCTAACAAACCCTACAAGCAGTTCATTGAAATAAGTTTACACGTTATCACTACAACAAGAGATCACCAGAAGTGAAATATGCCTTTAAAACAAAATCGTGCGCTGACAAAAAAATCATCCCCTTTTTTAAAAAAACGTGCGTTGACATCTACACGCTTCCTTCTATTTCTCCTCTTTTCACGCTAGCACATCACCAAACTTGTTTTTTGTCACACGCTTTTTGTCATCACTTTCGTCTCCGGAACAAATAATGTGTATGAGTCCCTCGTCGTACACATTGTTGCTGTCGTAGTCTTTCCCAGAACAAAAAGTGTTCTTTTACACAAAAATAATGAATACTATTTGTATTTTGTGGTCTTCATTATATTGTAAAAACACGTGCTATTCTAAACATTGCCCCCCATAAAACCAACATTTTTTAGTCCCATGAGATCGGTTCCACAAATTATGTTATGAATGATATAAAGGAAAATGTACTTCATTCATCCCACAAAAATTTTAACGTTTATCCATGTTATCAACAAAATTATTCGAATTTTGAATATTCCATTATGCTTTTCAATTTATTTTATAAACTTATCGTAAAATATTAAAGACAGATAAATTTTTTCAGAAATATCATTATGGAAACTTATTTCCAAAGATGTATCACCCTCGCACCCCCGACTTCTCCTCACTCCCAGATCAATGTCGTCGCCACCCTATCGCCATCGTTATCATCGCTAATGATGTTTCTCTCCTCCTTCGCCTCTCTCCACTCCGCCGCCCCCAACCCCCTCCCCCCACCACCACCATCAATCTTTCAAGTTGACCATGAAAACAACAACCCTGCATTTTCCCCCTCTCTTACTTCATTTTTCAATTGACCACTACTATTGCAAATCGCCGTCGTCGTCGCATATCATCGCCGTAAACCAACATGTTGTGTTGTTGTTCCAACGGACACGATGATGGTGAATCATTTTTTTCGGGAGACGCGGAGGGGTGATTATTCGACACTCCTTCTGTGTGAATCAGTTCATATATTTGTACATTAACAGTGATCGAAGTCAGAGATCCGAGATTTGAGGAACGGTTCATGGTTGGTTGTGTTTTGGTCGGAGATTTAAGATCTGAGTTATTTGGACAACGAGCGTGTCATTTGATACAATGGAGGAAGCTGAGTGGATAGATTAAGGCGCGAAATGGCGTTGGTCAACGATGGTGTTGGTAGGGACGTCTACACCATGACTGAGATGAGACTATAGAGAGATTCGTGTGATTTTTGTGTTTTGTTTTGTTTTAAAGTTTGACTTATGGATTTGGTGGTATTTCGACGGTTGTCCTAATTGCTCAGATCAAATTTTGATGAATGTATTAGTTGCTCTCGGTGGACATATTAGTTCTGGCTGAACGTATTAGTTATTCCGGTCGGATTCCGAAGGATATATTATTCTGATTGAACGTACTAATTGTTTCGATCGGATTACAGCGAACATGCTCTTTTCGACTGGATGTAGTAGTTGCTCTGGCGAGAGATGCACTATTTTTTTTTTTAACGAGCGTACTCTTTTGTTTTACAAACGTATTACTTTTTTTGGAGTGGTTTAGGGTTAAAATGATATGCTGTGGAAATTTATGAAAATAGGTGATATACCTCATTGAGATAAAATCTTCTAATTGATATCTCCCAGGAATTATTTTAGTTATGTATTCAACATAAATTAAAAATAATTCGTGTCGTTAAAACTCATAACGAAATTTCATAAAATACTTGTTGAATTATACCATACATTGTTGCAAATGTTAAAAAAAGTTGATTCGGTGATAAATCGTTTCTCTTCTATGTGTCTACGATCCTTCCCATGAGACAAGGATCATATTTTTCTGATCATGATTCAATTACAAGAGGGACACAATTGTATGTTTCTTAACCTAAATTTAATTTCAATCTTGGATGATTCAATAATTTTCAAACACTTTTCAGTGGGTATATAATAATACAAACGCTTTTTGTGTCAGTATGGATTAGCTTAGTATCTTGAAAAACTTATCGACTTTACTGTAGTGTTTGTACAAACAATTTCCTTATGACTGGATTAGTGGACTCCTAATTTGTGCACCCATGTAGTTTTGCACGAAATAAATATAATTTTATTAGACCACATCAATTTAAGAGGACGATAGAAATTGAAAACTAGCTAACCTAGAATTCGATGTGAATTAAAAAATATTATTGAAATATTTATATTTTATAAGATAAGATATATTAAGATACTTTTCCTAAATTGACTTGATTAAGATAAATATTAAGATAAGATATTTGTTTTACTAACAAAAAAATATAACTATTTGACTCGAGTAAAAATAAGAATGAATTCTCGAGAAATATCACTTGAAAGATTTTTATTCCAAAAAATTAGAAGAATCAATTTTCATAAATTCCACAAAATATCACCCCAATCTATCCCACAACAACAAGAAAATAGTATGCCTAAGACAAACTAGTATGTCTCTTAAAAAACCTAGTATTTTCGTCGGAATCCGACCGGAGAAACTAATATGTTTCGAAATCTTGTCAGAGCAACTAGTACATCCGTCGAACTCCGATCGGTACAATTAATACGTCCGTCGGTATCCAACCGAAGAAACTAATACCCCCAACTAAAACTAATACGTCTGTCAGAATCCAACCATAGAAACTAGTATGTCCGATCAGAACTCGTACATCCGTTAGAATTCAACCGGAGCAACAATTGCATCCAATCTGACCGGAGAAATTAGTATGTCTGACCAGAACTAATACATTCGTCCGAAACGATTAGTACGTTTGCCGGAGTCCGACCAGAGAAAGTAGTCATCTTAATACGTCGGTTGGAATCCGACGGAAATGTTAGTACGCCCGATTGAAACTAATAAGTACGTCGGAATCCGATCGGAGCAATTAGTACGTTTACTGAAATCGAGTAGTAGGAACTAATACATCTGGTTAGAACTATTATGTCCGTCAAAATCCGACCGATACAACTAATACGTTTGTCGGAACCCACCTAGAGAAACTAATACGCCAGGCCAAAATTAATACGTCCTTCACAATCCGGGCAAAACTCGTACATCTGTTGGAATCTAGCCGGAGTAACTAGTACATTTAGTCGAAATTAGTACGTCCAACTAAAATTAATACATCCAACGAAATTCGATCGGAGGGACTAATACATTGTCAGAATCTGGTTCGAATTCGCACAACTAACCCATCTCACATCCCCTCACCACCACCCCTTTCTCTCCACCTCCCAACCACCACCGCCGCCTTTGGACCAAGACACTCTAGGATAAGACTCGAATCTACATATACACAACCGACATCTAGCCACATTCAGCAACATACAAAACAAAACACTCTTTCTTCTCTTCCCCGCCTCTTTCCCTCAATCATCTCAACGACCTCCGATTCAAGCATCTAAACAACCAATTCCACCGGTCACCACAATGTCGAGCTTAACCATAACATATTCAAACACAGCAAATATAAACTATCAGATCAAAAAAAAAAAAAAGGTAACTGACTGGAGACTGAAGATCCACCGGATACTCTCTGGCACACTTGATGCAAGGGCCTGCTTCAGGTGTTCCATTTGCGAGACAGTCGCTCGGTCATTTCAGCATTTTGTGGTTTAGTTTGATCATCGGCCTGCTCCAGTTGATCATCCGTGGCAGCACAATCCAAGTCGTCAGCTAAGGAGATCACCCTATTTATAGAGATGATGGAACTTGCCGTCATCTTTGGGTTAGTCTCGCAGATATCATTACATGAGTACCTCTTAGCTCAAGATAAACAACCACATTGTGCTTTAAACTAATGACAATTCCAGGCAAAGGAGACCAAACTATAAATCATGGTACCCGACTGCCCGTACCTACCACCTACTAACCGACACTATAATCATACAAAACCGCACTAATGCATTCCCAAAATCGAACGCGCATCAACTCGACCACAAATTCGCCTCCAAATAGGCCAAATCACCACCATTTCCTCTCAAACCAACACCAAATTATCCTTTCAATTGCGTGCTCGATCGACGCGCAGATCTCCTTCGAGGCGAACCTGTCCTCTTTGTCTCTCGCGTTGTAGACGATGTAGGCTCCGGTGGCCGCGGCGGAGGTGGTTAGGATGGCGGCGTAGATGGCGAGGATCGAGGAGCGACGAGAGGAGGGGGGAGAGGCAGAAGGAGAAGAAGAGAGTGTGACGATGATTCGAGGAGATGATTGGTAGCGGAGACGGAGGATGAAGAGGGCTAGTGGAGTCGATTTGTGTTGGGTGCGGCGGTGGGGTGCGGGGTGGGAGTTTATGGGGTATTACGTGGGAATAAACTTTTATATGATAATTTTGGGAAACAAATCTCAAACAGAATTGTTTTTTATTTCATTCAAATTATAATAATTTTATTTAATATAATAACTCATATATATGTTTAATGATAATTTTATCGTTATGTATATATGATATAAATGAGTAAGGATAAAAAGAAAAAAATAATAATGATAGATAGATTGATGTGATATAAAATAGAGATAATTTTATATTTTTATATGAAAAAATTGATAAATAAGTAAAGATTATAATTTAAATATGATAATCCAAAAACAATATTGTAATTTGAATAACACCAAGAAAATATCTTATATATTTTTTCACTGAAAATAAAACTAACAGATGATCCAAAAAATATACAATTCCTCGGTTTTTTTTATTGATATGTACGTTATATTCATTACGTTTATTAAAAAATATTTTGACTTACTATATTTTGATATTTTTGTCCTTCTAAGTGAAGGAAGAAATATTAGTGGATGAAGAGAAAAAAATAACGATAAAAAAAATAATATAATATAAAATAGAGATAATTTGAATTTTTCATCATTAAATGATTAAATAGTTATTCACTCTGTCTCATAATAATTATAATAAATTGAACGATACGATATTTTATTGTGTTTAATTTGGTGTTTTAATTTTTTGAAAGAATTTTTTTTCAAATAGGATAATATTATAACTATTATTGAACTTAAAAAATATATATTAATATATTTATTATGGGATTAGAGGAATTATCATTTTTGAAAGTATGGTAATCCTTCTTTCCCACAAAAAATATATTTATTATATTTAAAAGTTTCACTATAAATACATCAAATAAAAAAATATCATAAATTTTTTTATCTGTTATAATAATTTCATCATCTTCTTTACTTCACAACAACAAATCCCATCAATATATAAAGATTAAAAAAAATTAAATTTTCACATAAAATTTCGATCCAACGTTATACTCTGTAGGGGACTAAAAAAATAATTTTTATAAAATATTTTTTATATTAATATATTATAATTTATTTACAATAAAAAAACATAAATGCCATTGTTGTTGCGTGTTTTTTTTTTTCTCTAACATTTTCCTTCATCTTCTCACCTCTCCCTACTCATCCCCACAAAACCCCGGAAATCGACACCGCTCGAACCCACACACAAAACCCCAGAAATCCCACCGTTCACTGCCACAGGCAAGCATCGGCGAGCCATCCCAACTCCGATGACCACCCCTAATCCGGTGAAATCCCTTCACTGCCCACACTGCGCCGGCCCTCTCTCGAAAGACATGGTAACAATACTCATTCACATCCATTTTCACCCAAATCCCTATTCAAATCGTTGGATTTTAACTGTTGTTTTTTGTTTTGGGCAGGAGATTAGTGGGTGGAATGTCCCGCCGCTGATCAGAGATAGCTTTTCCATGGTAATATTATTGGGTGTTTGGTTTGGGTTTGGGTTTGGGTTTGGGTGTTGGGGTTTGGATTAAATGTGTTGTTTTGGTGATTTTGTTGGTTTTGGTGTGGTAGATTGGATCTGCTGTTGGTGGTACCACGAGCGCGTTCTACGGGTTCAATTTCGGTAACTAGATTCTTTGCTTGGATATTTTGATTAACTTGTGTTGTTATGTTGTTGATGTTTTGGGTTTTGTTGGGTTTTTTTTTTGTGGTGGTGGGGGGTGGTTAAAAACAGCTTGAAATTCAAAAAGGTAGGGAACCATTGTTGATGCTCCGGTTTAGAGTGAGTTTTAGGGGAGGAACTTGTATATCATCTTACCTGACTGACCAAGAGGGGTATGGTTTACATGAATATGTGAAACATGGAACTATGCTCATAATTTGGAATTTCAAATGTGGTATTAATGTTCATTGATCGTTTGAGGTGGTCGACCTGTATAGCGATCGTTTAAGGTTTTTGAGTATGAAAGTTAAGGTTTTTATGGTTGTTGTTTTTTTTTCGTTGTCTTAAGCTAGATCAATTGTCCCGAGTTCACGTCGGTCTAGAAAATGTAGACTCCTTCCACCTGGGTTGATTGTTGTGGTTGTTGTTTGACCGCTATGTGAGATGCACTGGTGCCAGTAATTAACACATTTCTTGATGATTTATTCAATCAATACATCACCGTTCTTGTGCATCGTTCTGGTAAATCTTTTTATAAGTTATTGCATTAACCAACCACGCAAATGGTATCTTTCCAATCGCACAATGAACATGTCTTTAAGATTGATTTCTCCGATAGTCCTGATAGCCGCAAGCATGTTCTTGTACATCGTTCTGGTAAATCTTTTTATAGGTTATTGTATTAACCAACCACCCAAATGGTATCTTTCCTATCGCACAATGAACATGTCTTTAAGATTGAGTTCTCCAATAATCCTGATAGCCGCAAGCAAACTAAAGCAAACTGTATAGAATTTATGGTTGGGTTAGATATATTGGTTGTTTACTTGTTATCAAAGCCATGTGGGCATTATTCCTATATCTTATTAGGAACTTCTGAAGTCTGAACTTCGTAGATGATATTCAGCAGGATTTCTTAGAAAAATTTAACTACTTCTGAACTACCTAAAGTCATCCGGGTATTCTTCCTAGATCATGTTAACAACTTCTTAACTTCGTATTAGGTCTTCAGAAGGCATGATCTGAATGGATAACATGTTTGGATTGAATTGTGTCATCCATGTTAATTTTGATGTTGGTAACTATCTGGTAGGATTTCCAACTAGGAATTGAGGGTGTTGAATCTTGACCCATTCTGTTTGATATTCCAGCTTGGAGTCTGTGTTATTTCTACGAAGACATTTTTGGCAATAAAGCTGCCGTCTTGATTCATGTTGTTTCTGTGTCTTGTTGAATGCAGTGATGCCTACCGTCCGGAAGTGGGTTAAAGGACCTATGTGGTTGCATTTTCTTGTTGGTGTAAGTTTGTTCTGTTTCCTCAATTGACTGCTTTATCTTGAATGCATCTGTTCCCTTGTCTTCTTCCTTTGTATGAACTCATCATACTAAATGCTTAATCATGAGGTTGCCATTTCTAGAATGAGTTTTTCTGGTGATAATTTTTTTTTTCAAAATTCCTGTATGTTTTTCATTTGTTGATCTATTTTATACAATCTGATCATGATGGTTGCTTGTGTTATGTGTGGCTCAAGTAAAAAATCTTGCTCTTGGACAGTTATTTTGAGCACTTTTAGTTTTTGATCACCCAAAATTTTGCTTGTCATTATGTCTTTTCTATATTTGTTGTCCTTGTGCAGGCTCCTCCTGTGCTCGTCTTTTCAGCGGCATGTGCAGGATTAGCAGGTTGGCTTCCCTTCATCTCAATTTTTTCCTTGTTTTTGTGGAACGATATATGCTCTTGAATAGTGAATAGTGCGTGTATAGATAGTCAGGACATCCTTACAATAGTTTGAGCGTTATACAAAGTTTGATGGGGAAAATAATCAACAGTGTCAGATGGTAGCTTTTGCTATTTGAGTGTGGAGAGTCCTGTAATTAGTTGATTTATTCTTCTTACAGGTGGTGCTGTTCCAGCAATAGCACAGCTCGCATCATCATCATATCATGCTACAATGTCATCGCGACATCCCATATCACATCCATCTCCAAAGGACGATCAAATGCACAAGTCTAGGACTTCTTCGACTCTGTAATTGCAGTTTTGGCCCTCAACACCAGGAATGCTGAAGTATTACCAACCCCACCGTTTCATGGACTATGCGATGTTCTTGGTACACAGACTCAAAGGTTGACTCTGCTCTGGTGAAATTGGTGTTCATATGATCCAAGAGTTAGAACGCTGAACTCTCCACTTTTTGGTGTGCCACAATGCCTCTACGAGCAGAATGAACGATCAGATTGCGGTGATTGGCTTCACTTTCTCTCGGAGCACTGATTGGTTTTTATATCTTTCTTCTATATATGTATATGCATGTTCTGATGTTCATAAGTTTATTATGGAAACGGAACGGAAGTTTATGATTGGAATGTTTAGCTTCCCATTGTCATGTTCATGTGTTTTGGTCCCCGCTGTTACCATTTGCTCATTTATGGAAATTGTTGTAACATTCGTGTGATTACAAAGGATCTTGTTGATTTCTTTTTTGTTTTATATTCGCATCTGATCTTCTTTCATGTTCTTTTGATTGAAATAAAATTGTGTTTATGTAGGCGTAGTGCATCCTGCATGGATTAAAAGATGTACATTTTTTATTTTGCGAGCAGATGCTACAACTTGGCGTAATGTTATGAGGTGTTCTTCTGTACTCTTCAAAAGAGATGGTTATGTTGATCAATGGTCATTTTATCAGGGTTTTTATGGTGTTAATGGGTACTGTTCTAAGTGTGACCTAATTGCAATGGAATGACATTTTCTTTCGATCTTTATGTCGACCTAATAGTCATTTTGTTCGGAGAAATATTCAGTACTAAATTTACAATTGATGACATAGATGTGCAACCTAACTCAAATCTTAAATTTCAACCATTTCAACCAGTTTCCTTTTTTGCCAAATTGAAATTGAACTTTCATAACTTGAATTGAAACTTCTCGTCACGCTTTTTTTATTTACCTTTTTTTTTGTTCAGCATTTTTTTCGTTTACTTTTGTTGCACTGCACAACTTCGTTTCTATTTTTTATAGTAGTTGAAAGAAGAGCATTCATCCGCGTACTCCCTTAATCTCGGTCACTACGTTTGGTCCTCCCGCATAGAAAGAAAGAGATCACAGGCAGGGCTCAATCCAAGAAAGAAAGGAATGGATTGATAGATCTGATTAGCGAAGGACTTGGGCCAACAGATAACTTTTGATATTTTGATTTTCATATTTTTCGAGACGAAATTTGATCAACGTTGTTATGTTAGCAAAATGATGTATTTCGATAATTTATAAAGAAATATCAATGATTGTTTGAGTTTCAAACCATAAACCATATTCTAATTTTTTTTTTCATTTCATTTGACAAGGAAACAAAGCTCATATAAATGTGTATATAATAGTGAAAATTTGTATAGGTCGTTATTTATTTGGGACTGAAGTAGAATTATTTTTGTTTCATGTTTTATAAAACCAACTATTTATATCTGATTTTTATTCCTTAAATAGATTAAATGAAAGAAGAAACCACACCTAAAAATAATGATACTCTATATCTGTTTCTTGTTTCCTATAATATAATATTAAAAATCTCCTCTACAAAAAAAATCATTTTTTTGTAAATTAGTTTCAGTTTTTTAATTTTATTTTCTATTTTTGTTTATAATTTTTACTGTTTTAAGTAGTAATATCAAATACTGATTGATGTTTTTTTACTTGTTTTCTACATGTGAGTAACTTCTTAATCTTTGTTGAGGCCATGTTTGATATGGCTTTTGATTATTGTTTTTCCTCATTATACCTATACTAAAAAATTATACATGCAGGTAATAAACCACTTGTGTATTACTCTATAAAAGTACATCGAATTATAGCGATATTTTTAAAATTTGTCCTTTTTAAAGAATTTTATGAGGTAGAATTCGGGTAAACCTGAAATATGGTATATCTATTTTGAATTTTTTACTATTGAATTCAAACTATTTGATATGACTTTGTATTTTACAAAATAAAAAAATTAGAAACAAAAAACTTAAAATTCAGAAAACATGGATTTCAATTTTTGATTTTTGATTTTTTTTTTTTGACATAATGATTCTGACACCGTTTTGTGATGCTTTGAATAATTGATTTGACGATTTTGATTTTGAATTCTGATTTTCTGATTTTATTAAGGGTTTTTCTAGTATCTTTTTTGTTTTAATTTTCCGTTTCATTAGCTCACGAAAGAGAAATGATCATTATTGTTTTCTTTCTGTAAAACGCATGAAAACAAAAGCACAAATAGAAAATCAGAAAAAAAAGATTTTTAATGTCTGTTTCATGTTTCATCATAGTACTACTGTATTCAAAATCCAATTAAAAAATCATTTTATTGCATGAAGTGTTTTGGGTTTTTGGTTGATGATTTTATCTTTTTATTATTGGTTTTTATGATATCAAACAAATCCTTACGAATTTTAGGTTACATCATTTCGAGAAGTTATACTCCTTTCGTTTCATAATATTTGTAATATTAATTTATTTAGATCGTTTTAAAATATTAACAACATACTATATTTTGTAATCTTTTTACATAAAAAATTCTAAACAATCATCCTCTATTACAGTATATCCCATTATATGCTCTCACATCTGATACAATAAATCGACTATAACCAAAATATTTTTTTCACATAATTTTATAAAAATTCAACATATACGGAAATAGACATTATGGACAATCCGGTTGTCTATATTATACTATCTTCGTCTCAGTTTAATTAAACGATTTCACCCGAAAAGAGATTTTATATTTGTGTTCAATTAATATGGAACTTGGAGAAGAAAATATTTTTTATAGATAGTGAGGTATAAGTAGGGTTTAGAAGAGGAAATGATAAAGAAAGAGGAAGAAGGTGGTGATGTAATTTGATTATAGGGATTAGAGAGTATGTCTCATGATATAATTGTGTCTATTAATAAATCAACGATTTAGATTAAAACAACATAAATTAAGGATTGAGATTAGATTGATATCGTCTTTATCATTCATTTTTCACTTTTTAATCTCAATCATTTATTTGTTACTAAACACACCTATGTCATGACACACATTTTCTATTTTCTTGATTATATTAATCTAAATTTATTATCAAATAAAAAAAAATATATTCATATTAAAATTAATCAAAAAATATTACAATTAAATTGAGATTGAAAAAATAATACTCCTTCCGTCTCACATAAATTATGGACTTCTCATATAAATTATAACATTTTTTTAGCCAATTTTAAACTACTAAAAACCTCAAAATATCCCTTTTTTATATCATATTATTTTCTCTCATTATTTTTTCTTTCTTCATCCACTCATAATTTTTTCCAAATGTAAAGATAAAATGTGTTATGCATATTTAAGCATCTAGTTTGCGTTTATAGCTGCCCTATTTGCTACGCCCTTCGATTACATTCACGACTGAACTAGATCTGTTTTTCCACCATCCTTATACTACTTGCTTTCAGCTTCGCCTACTACTCTAGAAAATGGCTTGGGGCTTATGGCCTGGGAGCATTTTTTGTGTCAATAGCAGTTATTGGATGATGCTGCCAGGGGCTTCGAGATGAGTAGTGAGAGCTGGGGCTCCCTCTTTCATACCAATTCTAGTCCGATCTGGGAAGGAGCAAAGAGCCCACTTCCTACAATAGCTATCTTTTTTTTTTTTTTTTTTTTGTTTCGCAAAGTTCTCATTTGGCACTGACCACCTATGGTCATGGCAGCTTAACGGCCAATCTCTGGTCATTACAGCTCTGCTATTCAATGAGACCAGGTGCCCACTTCCCTTTAACTAAAACTTGAACTAATAGTTGAGCTCATTCCCTAACTCTCATTACTCAAATCAGCAGATTCAGTCCCAACCTCTCAGATCCTCTTCTAGGTTGAACGAGATGGAGATGGAGATAGAGCAGCTAAGTCTTTGTTTTTTAGTCTTCTACTAGGCGGAGGTAATGCTGGCTCCCTCCGGGGATTAGGGTACATCCGGTGTAAAAGAAAAAAGACTGGACTTTTTGTTGTTTAGTTATGCAAGTTATATGACCACTGAACTCGCAAAAATCAATATATCTATTAATATTCGTATTAAGTCAATATATTTATTATTATTTATATTAAATTAATATAATATATTTTATCCGGATAAAAGAGAGTATGAAATGGAAGAAGTAACAAACAACAATGATTGAAACGAGAATCCTGGAGACTTTTCTTTCGATGTTATGATGTCAAATCAATTAGGCTGCTTCCAGCATACGAATCTTTACGGGGGGCCAGCTCAGTCACGTCCGGGCCCACGATCACCGACAGTTTATGCCAAGTCGTCAATCCCAAACACGAAATTTAAGCGAATCGAATAATTTTCTCATTCCTTTTCACATCCATCAAATCGAACGGCCCACATCTGCCTCTCCCTGCACCCGCCCACACAAGATCCCACACCCACCTCACCCCAAATTCAAAAAAACAAAAAATAGCCCACACCCCTGCTCATCAACGGCCCACTTCATCCCACGTGTCAATCATCTAACCCCCACACGAAAACATGTATAGGAAGCTCGAAACAGCCGACCACGCCGGCCACCACACAAACCCAGAAACTTCCCTCAGCGAATCACACCTTACCACGTGTCCCCTCAACGGCTAGTTTTCTTGCTATTCAAATCCATTAGCTTAACACGCACTGCAACCCCAAAACCGCCAAGCATAATATAAAAGGAAAGGTAAAGCTTTTTTATTTTTGGCATTTGAAAAATCACTTTCTAAATTTATTCCCAAAAAATCTCCACCCAGAAAAGAAAATACCGAAAAGACCCATCTCACAGTTCTCCACATCTTGTCAGTTGTCATAAATTTTTGAACAAATCCAAGCTCGGTTCCTTTCCTTTGCTCAGGTAAAATAATTATCTAGACTTGGAGTTCTGCATCTTTGATTGTATAATTTTTTCTGGGTTTGGATTCTGATTGTGTTTCCTGTTTTCCATTTTCGTTAGATTCATGGCGTTGGGGAAAGCTGTAAGTGCCGGAGAATGCGAGTTGAGCCTGAGACCGATTCATTCCTTCGGGAGACGGAAAAGGGTGCTTGTACGGATCAACAGCAGCAGCGACGATGCCTCCTCTACCGGTATCACGATGGAGGATTATTTGTCGGGGTTTGATTGTGATTCGACCAAGAGGAGGAGGCGATGTGACGATGAAGACGAGGTTAAAGTCGCGTCGTCGTTGGTCGAAGTATTGCCGCCGGAACTCCTGGTGAGTTGGAATTCTAGTCAGTTTAGCATCTGGGTGCTCCTAATTCTGGCAGCGTTTGTGCTGTGGTTGGCGGGATTACGTGGATATGTTGTTAAAATATGATTGGGTATGTTAAAATGTCGTGTAGTTTTAGAATTTGTTGATCGATTTTGAAATTTGGTCGAATTATTAGGTAATTTGAATCGAAATGACGTGGATATGTTGTTAAAATGTGATTGGGTATGTTGTTAAAATGTCGTGTAGTTTTAAAATTTGTTGATCGATTTTCAAATTTAGTCGAATTATTAGGTAATTTGAATCGAAATTCTTTTGGGGATTTGAAGGAATTGGAAACGTCAAATTGATTGACTTTTGTTGATTCGAATTTTAGAATTGATACAGTTAATCGGGCCAGTAACTTTGTTTTATGATTTTGTGTATCTTAGTTTATATTGCGGCATTTTTGGGTGTGTTTTATTAACTAAATTGTTGATTTGTGTTGCGATTTTGCAGATCAAGGTAGTTTGTGGAGTTGATCATGGAGACCTCAAGCAGCTGTTTCATGTCTCCAAGGCAATGAGAGATGCGGTTTGTTTCTTAATTTACATTTTGCAATCTTTGTTTTAGGGAAAAAAAATTTGACCTTCCAAGTTGGTTTCTCATTTCAAACTCAAAATCAGTTTAAAAAATTTTCTTCTCCAATTGGGTACTTTTCAATCCAACTAACTCATCATGCGATTCTGTTTCTTATTTGCAGACCATCAATGCGAAGGAATGTCATTTTGCATATTCCACGCCGAGGAACATCAAGTTATCGGATGCCGATAAATGTGAGATTGATTCTAATAGGCAGAATGCTCCAGTGCAACGTAGTAGGTTTCTGGATCGGCTCGATGAGAAGAAACTAGCTGACATTAGGAAGCGCTTGTTTTAGAAATCAGATTGGAGAGTTTACATGCCGTGGGAGTGGTGTTGTGTTGTATGAGTAGTTTGCAAAGCTAATCAATCCTCCTCGAATTCGGCTCATTGTGGAGAACTTTTCACCACGGCGGGGCGGGGTTACTTTGCTCTTCAATCTCTTCATTGAAGATTTAGGTGATTAAGTATTATGTATGTAGCATACGGATTGATCTGCTGTATATAGGATTATCATTGGTTTGATAATTTAATAATGGTATTCGTCTTGAGCTAATAATCAGTTTTTGCAATTCCGTTCGTTGTTGAGTATGGTTCTGGAATTAATTAGTAGTATAATGAAATCATTTCGATTGTTTGTCGTTTGGTCGAGTCGTTTGATACAGGACCATATCACACTTGCAAGAAAAAATTACGGCGAGTTCACCAGTTCAAATACAAGTTCCCTCCAATTCTAGAAGTTGACGCGCTGTGATCCATGTTGTCCTGGAGCCGACATCCAGGCAACTACCAGCATGACAGCAGGAGAACGGAAAGATGAAGCATTTCTTAGCCATAGCATAGGCAGAACAGATAAGTACAAGAGCTCCAGCACTCAAAGCGATGAAAACGGTCCCCCTGCTTGATTCATACACATTCTCTCCCCCTTTCCACAGCATCTTAGTCTTCAATCATCTCCCTTTCCATATGCCATAACTTTGATATATGATTATTGAAGTTATCTTAATCAATTCATGTATCCAAACATCAAGTCGACCTTTTTTCATTGATAGTACGACATCACATGTTCTAGGGTTTGAACACTGTTGTTTTGGGTTTTGGTTTTGATATGCCCTGTAGTATTGGTTTTTCGCGCTGTGCAGGTTTGATTTCATTCATTTGAAACACAATTGATTCATTCATGTATATTTTTTATGTTTGCGAATTTAATTTGAATAATATAGGAACAATTGCTGCGTATATTAGTTGAGAATTTTTGTTTTTCATGTTGTGCAGGTTTGAAGAATTGATTCGTATAATTCAGGAGGGAGAGTCTCCTTAGGCTCTGCCTAGAGGGGGGAGACTCACGTTTGCCGGCGTAGTCGGCCAGACGATCTTAGGAATGTTGAGACCGTATTGCCTAGTTTCGGTGAGAGTAGGAAGAATAGCGAGAGGATGAAAGGTGTAATAACCTGAAATTTTCAGCACTGAATAACAAAATCCATATCATTAAAGGGGATCTAGCATCCTGTATCCATGTGTGATGCAAACGGACAAGTGATGGAACAATGTGTATAATAATGCAAAATCTCAATATTGAATACCTAGATTACTTTGAGCATGGTTTAAATGATAGAAAATTAATAAGTGGATTAGTCACTAAATCCACTCAACTCCTATCATCAGTCCTACTCCAAATACTCAAAGTTGATTAGGAAATAAGACACACTTCGAGCATTCAACCTGCACATTCGAGAAGAACAGCGACAGAGAAGGGTGAGATTTACCTTCTGTTTAATTTCGTCTTCGTTTTATTTCTTCTCATAGGACAACCACCATCGTCGGGCCGGATTCTGACTAATCCGACCTCGGCAACACCTTTTCCCGACCTCCTTAGTGTTTTCCCGAACAGATCTAACCTTGTCGGGGTCGAAATCAGCCACCAACAGCCATTGACAATAACCCGAACCAACCCCAAAGCCATTGACGAACCAACTCGAACCACGCCGGATACGACCTCAATCCAGATCCGACATGACCCGACCCTCGACAACACTTCTCCATGCCGCAAATAACCATAAATGACCTGAATTCGGGAACCAAGGTCGGGTTCGACCACCCTTGTTGGGCGACAACGTCCCCTCTTGGTTCACCGATAACCCCACCCTCTATCCAACCAGATCTTGCTCTGGCCGTGCTCTGCCTCGTCGGAACAATCCCTTGCCCGAACCTATCTCGACAACAAGCCCCGACCCATGTCGCCTCGATGAGAAATAGAGCGGCGGACATCCCCTCGCCTTTTCCCAACCATACCCCGACCTTTCCCGGCCCCCTCAACCACCTCGAGCCCCGCTTGAAAGAAGCCGATCATCCGCAGCCCGGATCCAGCTGTCGTCGGTACCCTCCGCCCACCGTGGCTGCTGGATGCTCTCGGGCTCCTTGCTCGGGTTCAGAGAGGAAAGAAGGAAAAAGAAAAACAAAGGGGAGAGGGATTATTGCAATATTAGATCATATACACTTAGTTGTACATAATATATTAATATTTAACACTTAATTGTGTTATAACGATATTAATATTATGAATTTGTATTGTAGGTTCGAACGCTACGAAGGAGAAGGAATGATCTTAAATGAAATTCTTGGGTGTGCGTGACAAGATATGCGTGTCATGTTTGATCACATAATTTGCATGTAATTAAAGAAATAAAATCTTGATATTTTTGGATTGTTTTGTATGTAAATTGTATGCCTAGAAGGGTAACGATGCAACCTGTAGAATATTATAGAATATAATAAAATTCTTAAGTTCCTGAATATTACTTACTCCTAATGCGTGATATTCTGTGCTGATTGGTTATTATTTTGTAAGGAATCATTAATCCTGAAAACTTAAGAGAACGTTACAAAATATAACGATTATGAAACGACATGGTGGTCATTTGCTATACATGGATTAATATGATTAATTTCATATTATATGGCTGAAATCTTGAAATACAAACACCATGGTTATTCCTCGTTATACATGAATTAATATTATTAATCTCATGTTATATGCCAAAAAATCCTGAAATATGAACGTCGTGACAGTCACCTTCTGTACATGGAAATTAATGTAATTAATTTCATAAGTACATGTTTGAAAATCCTGAATACAAGAAAATACTTGAGAATCCTGATTATTCTGAACATGAAGAAATTATTATTAATGATAATAAATGAAAGAGTTACGGATCCAGAACCAACTAAGGAGGGTGTGTAATAATTTCCTTCGCGTGCACGCAGTGACATCTATTGATTGTCGTAATTGGTTATAATTAACCATCCAGAGCCTTTTGCAGAGACAATCCTGTTTGTTTATTTGTTATTAGTATGGTCATATTAGTAACATATTAAACTCTGCTGTAACTCCTCTCATGTCAACAACCTGTGAAAGCCACGAGAATCAATACTACTTGACATAAAATACATGAAAAATATGTCATTAACTTGTAAAAGTCAAGAAAGGCAGAGCGACATGACGTACAATACATACATAACATTAAAAGTTTTAATAAAGGCTAATGATAACAAAACAAGACTTAATCGGATTGACTTGAGTTATTTTCCTGTACGTATTGATACGTTTCTACTTAGCATATGAATGTTGTGTGTTGCGTGCATTGCATCCTGTTTGCGCATAAGAAACGCATGATATAATAAGTATGTCGGACCCGTGGAATGAGCGTGTATCCTGTGTTACTGGGTTTTCGAACTCACGGTTACATGTTCGTTTCAGGTAACAGAGAAATATGGAATGGACCGTTATGTATGGAATGGACCGTTATGTAGCGATGATAATGAAATTCGGATTACTGTAATGTATCGCTTATATTTGTTAACAGTTGGATTTCATGTAATTTAAGACTTGTAAGTTGGATTTTTCTTATTAGTGTCATATGTTTCTGATACTTAAGCTCCTTGTAATCAAGGAGCGACGGTAACGCCACGTGTCTGACAGTTATTGGACTGAAATCTTAGGACGTTATAAAAGGTGATCGTATTTCCTAGTTATGAGCGACTGCCATGAAAGGTGCTTCTCGGCAACAGACTAACGGAGAAAAATCTGTAATCTATTTCAGCCCCAATACAAGCACACAGACGAGGCAAATGTTTGGGGATATTCTGAAAATGAAAGAAGATGCTAAGATTTGGAACAACCTTGGGCTGCTTCTAATCTGTGGAAAGTTTTGTTCACAAGAATAAAAGACAGAATAATATAGAGAGCACTACAGGGGTGGGAAGGGAAGCTGTTGTCGATGGCCTACAAGGAGATACTAATAAAAGTAGTGCTACAGGTGATTCCAACTTACATTATGGACTACTTTAGGCTCCTTGAGAGCGTAGTTGATGATCTGCAGAGAATATGCTTGCCATTCCTATGGGGATCAAGCCAAGAGAAGAACGGAACCCACTGGCTGCACTGGTCCAAACTGTGCGCTTTAAAGATTCAAGGCGGTCTAGGATTTCGAGAATTTGGGTGTTTTAATGATGCCTTGTTGGCAAGGTAGTTCTGGAGGCTCATCCAAAAACCTGATTTGTTGGCAGCAAAGGTAGTAAAGTATAAGTATTTCCCAGATTCATCAATTTTTGAGGCGAGGCTAGCAGCAAACCTTTTAACCTGTGGCGGAGCATCCTGGCGAGGACGCACACAGATGCAAGGCATCAGCAGGTACAACAACAACAGGCCGATCTGTCAAGTATGCTACAAGGTAGAACACACTACCATAAACTGTTATCATCGATTTGACCATTCCTACACAGCTGACGAGAACAAGTTCGCGGCCGTTGCAAACGTCAACCCGGTGTACACAGTTGACACGAACTGGTACACCGACTCTGGTGCAACGGACCATATAACCAGTGAGCTTGATTGGTTGACCACCAAGGAGAAATACACCGGTAGGAATCAGGTGCAAGCTGCAAACGGATCAGGTATGCTCATTTCCAACATTGGTCAATCTCAGATTTATACTCCAAATCAAACACTTCAGCTCAATAATATTCTACATGTCCCCAATGCCTCCAAAAATCTGTTATCTGTGCACCGTTTTGCCTCTGATAATCAAGTTATGTTTGAATTTAATCCAAACCATTTTGTTGTTAAGGATCTAGCCACAAAGAAAGTTCTTCTGGGAGGGCACTGTAAAGGTGGTCTTTATCCCCTGCCGTCAAATCTCACTACCAGTCCAAGGAGCGCTATGTCAGGCATCAAGACCTCCCAAAAACAGTGGTATTGTCGGTCGGGGCATCCTTTTTCATCAGTTGTTCAACAAGTAATTCAACTCAACAACCTTTCCTGTCAACATGACTTTTTTGTTTGTGATGCGTGTTAACGCGCAAAGAGCCACCAACTGCCTTTTCCTTTGTCAAATAATATGTCTACTTCATCTCTTGAGCTTGTCTTCTTTGATGTATAGGGCCAACCAAAACCTCGGCTAGAGGATGCAAGTACTATGTGAGCTTCATAGACAATTTCAGTAGATTTACTTGACTTTTCTTGTTGAAACATAAATCGGATGTTGCTAACATCTTTGTTCATTTCAAAACTCATGTTGAGCGCCTTCTTGATAAAAAGATTATCTGTGTTCAATCTGATTGGGGAGGGGAATATCAAAAGCTCCACTCTATTCTAACACAAACTGGCATTACTCACCGTGTCTCATGCCCACACACACACACCAGCAAAACGGCGCTACAGAGAGAAAGCATTGGCATATAGTGGAAGTAGGATTGTCCCTTCTTGCTCAAACCAATATGCCCGTAAGTTTCTGGGATGAGGAGTTCCAGACCGCGTGCTATCTCATAAATCACTTACCAAGCAAAGTAATACAATTCCTTCATGCACCTACAACGTAGCATTGGACAACGGCCAAGAGAATCCTGAGATATCTCAAGTACCCTGCCAGTCATGGACTGAAAATACACAAGTCAAGTTCAGAGTTGGTCAATGCTTTTTCATATTCGGATTGGGCCGGGTGCCCAAATAATAGAAGGTTTACAAGTGGATTTGTTGTATTTTTTGGCTCAAATCTTGTCTCTTGGAGCTCTAGAAAACAAGCCACAGTGTCTATGTCCAGCACTGAATCAGAGTATAAAGGCTTAGCAAATGCTACAGCTGAGGTTGTGTGGGTGCAATCAGTTCTTGGTGAGCTCGGAGTGCTTCAGTCATGAACGCAATGCTTATGGTGTGACAATTTAGGGGCCATATACCTGTCAGCAAACCCAATCTTTCATGCTACGACTAAGAACATCGAAGTTGATTTCCATTTTGTTCGGGAACGAGTTGCAAAGAATGTATTGGAGATAAAATTCATTCCGAGTAGTGATCAGCTTGTTGATGTCTTCACTAAAGCAACAAAAGCAAGTCTGCTGGCCATGTTCAGGCACAATCTCAACCTGACCGGCTGACATTGAGGGGGAGTGTTAAATTAAAGAAAGGAATCTGTCCTTTCACAACTTTTCAGGAGCACGCCTGTCTTTATTGTTTTCAGGAGCACGCCTAGCACGCCTGACTTTTGCTGTTGCACGTTTGAAGTCTTCACAATTGATGCCAGATGCTTGCAGTATAAATGGAATGTTTTGTGTGCGGGATTATATTGTAGAGTAATTAAAATCTAATTCTCTCTTCTCTAAAAATTCCTTTATACAGTTCGTCAACGGCACAAGATTTCCAGCTTAAGCACTGCCATATAAGCTTTGGTTCAATGCCAGCGCTATGGCAACTTCCGTCTCTCAGATATCTAATATTGGAGGATGTTGGGCACATGAAGAGATTGGGCCGAGAGTTCTATGGTTGCAATGATCCATTTCGATGCTTGGAGGAACTGTCTTTCGAGGACATGAAGGAATGGGAGGTTTGGGAGCCGTTGGCTGATGTTGCTGCAGGAATATGCTGTTTCCCTCACCTGGCGAAACTCTATTTGCTGAACTGCCCCAGATTGAAGGGTAGATTGCCTGCTCAACTCCCTGCATTGAAGGAGTTGGTCTTACGCGGTTGCCGCAGTTTGGTGGACTCTTGTTGAGTTGATAATAATTTTTTCGTGTTCTAATCTCTCGGAAGCATAGTATTGGAAGGCTCTAATTTTCCAGGAAGCTTTCCTGTGAAAGGTTCTCTGTCAGCCTCTCTCACCTCCCTTCGCATCAAGAGCTTTACAGCGTGGAAGAAGCTAGATGTAATCGGGCTTCAAAGTCTCGTTTTCTTGGAGGAATTGGTGATAGATGATTGCCCTATGTTGGAGACACTACCACGAGAGAGTTTGGTAATTAGCTCAGATGAGGATGAGGGTTTGGTTGATCATTTCCCCATGTTGGAGGCACTACCAGAAGAGAATGAGTATTTTCCTGTCGATGATGAATTTCTCCTGAGCTCTCTTACTACACTCGGCATCAAGAATTGTGTGAATCTGAAAACATTGGATGGCAGTTGGCTACGAAGCTTGACGTCCCTCCACGAATTACTGATTTCGGGTTGCCGTAAGCTGGAGTCCCTACCAGTTGAAGGCCTGCGCAGCTCTCTCACGCTTAAAAAATTGTGCATCTACAGTTGTCCTATGCTGGAAGCACTACCAGAAGAGGGGCTGACGCGCTCCCTTGAGGTGCTGCGCTTATGTTGGAATCATCCAAACCTGAGAGAACGATGTCGTAGGGACATAGGCCCGGACTGGCCTAAGCTAGCCCATGTTCCAGAGATCAGGATACTCTGAAGTCACTCAAGCTTGAGTTCTGGTAATAGATATTGCTCTCTTTTCTCAGCGTTCTATTTTAGCAGTCTTTCTAATCTTTTTATGTTTCTCTCTCCCCCTCGCTCGTCAATTTTATGCTACTTTCATTTGATTTATCGTCTTTGCGTCATTTTTTTATCATTGATCTACAGACCGATATTGGTCTTGGACTTGAGCTTCAAGTGTAGACTATAGTGCCACGTAGGATGTAAGTAATCATACTTGTTCTTGATTACTGTATTGGGAAAGGAAATATGATACTAGCATTATGTGTTGTTTGAGATTAATGAATGATAGAGATTAAATGACTTGGGAATTTTAAAAAACAAAAACAGTTTAAAAAAAATCTTAACTGTTAAATATGTTCCAACAACACAAACTTGTATGTTGCTAACAACACACAACTATTTCCTGTGGATGACTTGTTCATTATTTCCTGTGGACAAATCTACAATAATTATCTTTGCTCGACCTACTGCATGGTAATTTCCTATATGGTCATGTGTTTGGTATTTGAACCTATTGTAATTGGCATTGTGATCAGCTATGTCTTGATTACAGATAAATGATCATTGCAACGATAAAGACTAATGTTGAATGGGAATCCAACCAGCTGCTAGTGTTTATCTCTCGTCTCTCAATTCACATTTCCGAAGTTAAGGGCAACATTCGGGATGATTCTCTGTCCTGTGACTCCTGTCAGTCTGTCAATCTCGCACCTGGCATGACTCTGGAAACGATCATGCAGTGTATATACATGAGTCATTGTATGTGTATTAAGAGTTTTATATAAATCTTAGGCATGTAAGGTAATGTAATGTAAGTATATCATTGTATGTATCTTAATTTGTAATAAGAAGTTTTTTTAGTGTCATAAGTAAAAATGAAACTGGAACAGAGGTGATTTTAGTGTTATGATACAATGAAGTGACAGGAAGCATGTAATATATGTGGATACTGAATATGAAATCATGTCTATTTGCATCTTTCATAAGTTGAAAAAGAGCATGCGAGTCTGTTTATTGTGAGCTTTAGATTCCCAGATGTACAAAGCTGATGCCTTCTAATACGAGAATGATGTACTTATAATATTGTGGGGTTTAGTGTGGCTAGTGCAGCAACGATCTTCTTTTCCTCTTATCGTATTTATGATGCTCCAAGGTGCATCTTTTAATGTTGATTACCTATATCTGAATCGTTATCTAAGAAGTCAGAAGTGGACTGCGATATTCTGGATGAATTGTGAGTGTCGGTGTCATTCCATGTGTTAGTGAAGTATGGATTAAGCTCGTCAGCTGACGACGATGTTATTTGCATCGAAGTCTTGTGTTATAATATACGGTTGTATTTATGTGAGGGTCATTAGTATGTAATGTATGGATTCTTTGTGAGCATATCAGGAAACAAGGTAAGATTGTGTATATCCTGTCTCTCATACCATGTTTATGATGAGTTACCTAGGTGGGTTGTTGTTTATTCATTGATGTTTGTCCGGCCGCTACAAACAGAGAAGCTTTGGGTTACTTTCGATAATTGCAGATGGTAATCAACAGGATCTCCAAGTGTTTTTGTGTTCTTTACACAAGAAAAACCCCAATTATAGGCTCGTGAACTCGAGTAACCGGCTTGATGATTCTCAGGTTTGGTAAGCACAAATATCCCCACTAAATCTGACTAGATTTAAGCATCAGAGTTTCTTCAGCTTCTTCATATAAAATTTACGAAACCAGCAGACAAATCTCAGAAACACCAGCATTACTAACAATAAACGTGATTTCATTAGATCACTATTAAATCCAAACCCTTGGCGAATTCCTGAAGGGCCGAAACCTTTAGAAGGTTTCCAGTGTCACACAGCTGCAGATCGTTTGGTGACTTACATGTTTGGAAGGTTACTCTTTTGAGAGAATTTGTATGCCTAAGCAAATAAATAGTAAATTCAACAACACTTGATGTGGCTCGAAAACTAAGCAACTCTACTTCCTTCATATGTTCGATGACATGATTGCAAGAATGAACCATTTTTCGGTCAACATTTTCTGAATGATCCACCTACACCAGGTTAAGCAAGGGCTATGAGCTCTTGAGTTTGACCACATAGATACAATACGGGGAAGGTCCCAAAACACTTATGAGATAGAGATGCTAACACAAGATGTCGTCAATATCACTCACCCGAAGGCTAAGCCGAGACAAGTTAGGATATGCTTTGAGCAAAGAAGCCATCCTGAAAACATCAAATCTCACACATCCTTCAAAATGCAAACTCAAATCCATAACACTGCTGAATGTTGGCAAGTGATCGGGTAAGCACTGAAACAAATCGGCCTTTGAGGCCAAGGAGATCACGCCTAACAACGGAATTTTCTTCCAAGCATTGGCGAAAAAGGAACTAGACCCTCTTGGCGTCTATAGCAGCACTCCAATTGCGCAGCTCAGGAGCTCCAACAAAATCCCACGTCACATTACTATTTCTGAAGGCAAAGGTAGTGAGATTGATGTTGTCGAACATACGAAGCTCCTTGATCCCGGGGCAGAAGGAGATCCCTAGAGACTTAAGAGCGTGCATCGAGTTAAGGGTCAACTTCTTGGGAAGAGAACAACGAAAGAAATCCAAGGGTCTCGGCATTGACAAGACACGAAAGCATGGTCGCGACGTCGTAGTTCCCTAAAGGGACATGAGTCAAGCACAAGCTGCGGATGCGACGAGAACCAAATCGGCGATCATCTCATCGAAGAAGAAATCCGGCCCCAAATTGCAAGATGTCAGATGGAGGCTCTCGAGACTGTAATCGAGAACTTGGTATAGATTATTTCGTGGTGCAGCAGTTGATTATTTCGATTCCTGGAATCCTCGGAGTGTCTGCATAACAAGCAGAGACGCAACTCCTCCACCTTTAGGTCTCTGATGGCAAAATCTATCCATCGATTTATTTCAAAAACGTGACCGGGAATTTAATCTCGAACAAACGAACTTCGGCTCATCCTCTCCCTCCTCCATTACATACAATACATCTGGAGAAGAAATCGAGGAAATCGCTCACCGCTCTCACAATCGTCCGTCGATGAACGCCGTTGCCGCGTCTGCAGGGACACGACGAATCATCGGAATCATGGTCATCACCGAACATGTTTGAATAGTCCATACACGAAGGATGCTGGTTTGGTGTTTATACAAGCGTTTGGCAACCCCAACCCTAATTTGTAATTATAAACTCGTACTCCCTCCCTCACAAAGCATAATTATGCTTGTGAGTCTTGATGAGAATTGATGACAGAAAAGAATGGGAAGAAAATTGGTGAATTTTGTTTAATGATGGAAGAAAATAGATTATTCTTGTTTTCATATTTTGTGAGTATTTTAGGTAAGAAAAAAGGAGAAAAAACGAAAAAAAAAAATTGAGTCATTTTCTTTCTTATATTTTGTTTCTATAGATGAGAGGATTTGAAAGGAAAATAAAAATCTCATTAAACAAGTTAGTCCCATTTTCATTGAGATTATTCGAAATAGTGTTCCTATAAGATTCTCGATCTCTATATTTAGAGAATATAGAAGAAAAAAGTACACCTAGCAGATTCTCTATTCCTATCTCTATTTCTATCTCTATTTCTAAGTGACTTTCTACATTTCATTTTCTTCCCTATTTTTAGAAAATAAAAATAAAAATTTATAAATCATTTTTTTTTTTAATTTCTACTAGTATTTTTTTATGTTTAGATGATAATATTAAAACTTTATACTTTTAAAAAATATAAAGTTTTTAAAAACATTTAATTTTATTTAAATAATTATAAAGTCATTTCTTTAAAGGAAAAAATTTCTTTTGAAAGCCAATTCTATTTATCATAAAGTGACGATACAAGTTTATTTTTTTGATTAGAAGTTAAAAAGATGATGTTTTAAATATATAGGAAGTCAATATAAGAAGTCTGTTAGATAACTGAGTAAAAATCTGGATCTCTATAATAAAAAATAACATTATAGCACTGTATAGTAAGGATAGGGATAGAAAAATTACGATCTTATACTATTCACCTTTATCTTTATGTCATTTGATCCATTTAATATTAAAAGACAAAATGGTAATACTGATACCAAATTATATCCTCTCTTATTCACTTCCCCGCTTATAAGCAACACAACAAAATTTATTAATGATTTTTCTCTCCCCAAACTCACAAAAATAAAGGATAGAAAATAATGATTTTCTGCTCCACCGCGCTTCTGTATCTCAGCTCGAGATCCACGATTTGATTCAAGAGCTCCTTATTGGATTAAGTTAGGGATTGTTCGCATAAAAAGAGACTTGTTGGATGAGGTTCAAATCAGATGAGGTATGGGATTTATTTGGTCGAGGTGTCGGAGAGGACACTGACAAATTAGGGATTATCAACGTCGACGGAGGAGGGATTGATGGTGCTCATCTCGATCGTTGGCGGTAGAGATCGACAACGGTGCCGGAGATCGGGTAGTTATTGGTGGTGGTGAGTGAGAAGTGGGGAGGAATAGTTGATTTTTGTGATGTTGTTTGATTTGTGTGACTTTGTTTGATTTGTGTGGATGCAACACTTGTTTAAGTCGAATTTTGACAAACATACTAGTTGTTTCGATCGAATTTCGATGGACGTATTAGTTTCAATCGGACATACTATCTGCTCCGGCAGAATTCAGACTGACGTACTACCTTGATCCGACCGAATTCCGACGGACATACTACTTGCTACTGCCTGATGTCGACAGGCGTAGCATTTGTTTCGACTAGATTCTGAAGGACGTATTATCTTTTTTAAAAGATGTATTACTTTTTATAGACGTATTACATGGGGTGGGGTGGGGTAGGGG
>LIEC01012153.1:85846-170811 GCA_001925005.1 Drosera capensis
GAGGGCTGGGTAAGAGTGGGGTGGGGGTTGGTGAGGGTGGGGTGGTATCTTGTGGAAATTTATGAAAATTAGTGATACCTCATTGGAATAAAATCTTTCAAATGGTACTTCCCGGATATTTTCCCATTAAAATATAAAATGTTTCTTTTGGAGAATTCTTCATAGGTATCTCTATAGAGCTTTAATTATATAAAAATATCGCATCACAATTTTATTTCCACCAAGTACCCCATAATCAATTAAAAGATCACTTATCCAAAATATAATATTACATCCAATATTCAACTTCCTAAAGTTGATTATCTTTAAATCATAACGACGGACGACAACGATGAACTAACCATCTCCTCTTCTTCTCCACCCATCTCCCAAGCCTCATCTCTTCATTTGAATGAACAAAGCAAGAGCATAAGGATCATCATTATCCTAACCATCAATCCTCCTTGTTTCTCTAATTTCGTCGTCGCTGAGTTCTTTAATGATTTGTATTTGATGTGAGGAGATTATTGTATCTATTAATTTGGTTTTATTTAGATGTTTATTTGATGAGTATGAAGTGAAGGATGATCTTGATTTATTTGGGAATTGTGAGAACGGTTTTGTTGATGAAAAGGGGTGTGGAACTGAATATTTTATAAATTCGTGGGATTTATAAATGCTATTTGTAATAAATTATATATTTAATATATGTTGAATTCATTGATGTCGAGTTTCTACTACAATTAACGAATTATAATTTGGAATTGTAGATCTAGAAATATTAATCAAAGTATGATGAAACAATATCCTATAAAAACTTATTAAGTTTTCCAGTGATATAAGGATTGACTCTTAACTATAAGCATGTAATCCCAGATTTAGAAAATTTTACAAATCTTGATTTGGAATAGTATGGAAGGAGTTATGAACTTATTTGTAAATGAACATCAACCAGTCGGGCTGAACAGAAAAAACGAATTCAACTAATTAACTGCTAATATAATTTATACTGATTTTTCATCTTATTATCTTCAAACTTGACATGAATAAAATATTTTATACTAATTTACATATTCACCTATGGATATAAGGAATATCGTAATGACCTTGTATTTTCATTAATAATTCAGGGTGATCGTTGTACGTGTTGTTGAGCTTGCATTACCATCTACCTGTTGATTCACGTTCACTCTTCTCATGTGAGAGTCTAGTACATCCCTTTCTTTGACTCCATGACTTGGTAGACCCTTTCTTTCTGTACGACAAAGATACGTCGTACCTCATTGCTTGACTATAATCTTTTGAAGTTTTCATTCGATTTCTGGTGACCGATGGTTGATAGTTCATTCTTGATATTGATTATTTTATTGATAATCTATGTAGTTTTTATCGGTCACTATCCTAGTCAAGAGTTGCTCCTCAGCCAAGGGGTAGTTCTTGACAACATTAGTAGTCGGGTAAGTACAGAGGTTACTTTGGCCTTCTTGAGAATAAAACCGTTAGGGTTTGACTCTAGAATGACTCAAACGAGTGATATTTGTCACTCAGATAAGCTTACAGGTTTACGTAGGTGATCACCCCAAATATAACTTTAAGTTTGATAATGGATATCCATGCCCCCAAGATGAGATTTATTTGATGGCCCCAAGGGATTTATTTTAGTACATTTTAGTTTTACTAAATGTACGATCTCGGACCTGACATGCCTGTTTTCCAATCGTCAATTTATATTCTATTATTGCATGCATTGATAGATGTTTTTTTTTTGTGGATTTGGAGAGTATACTTTACTTTTTCTTACAATTTATATCTATGTTATTTGTCCGGTATAATTCCTCGTATACTCTCAACTGTTGCCTTTTGATATCATCTATCACTTTTCCTTGATATTTGCAGCCAATATCTTTCTTTTTTTTACATGCCATTTGATCCCTCTGCTATACTCTCGTTCCGCATTGAAGCTAACGATTTATCCGATTACTTTTTTTTATGTACATAAGTGTAGTTGCACATCGTGGATGCTCAACCTTGAACCTCATAGGAATACTTGCATGCATTATCTAGAGATTCTTCTATGGGTTTTAGGGGATTGAGATTAAAATTTATGTTTCTCTTTCAGACTATTTGATTGCTTTTACACTTGAGATTTTATATTATGTTGGTTTTAGACTATCTCTTTTCATGATATTGTGAGATTTGATCTATGTATCGTTTGGAATTTGCAAGTTACTTTTCATGTTCATCTTGACATT
Organism: Drosera capensis; assembly: GCA_001925005.1. Classification (NCBI taxonomy): domain Eukaryota; kingdom Viridiplantae; phylum Streptophyta; class Magnoliopsida; order Caryophyllales; family Droseraceae; genus Drosera; species Drosera capensis. The sequence continues at coordinate 88,078 of LIEC01012153.1, forward strand.
TATGGTTGAAAACATTATTGGTTTTGAGATTTCTTATTTTTAGTGGGCTTTATTTTAATCTATGGGGTTAGTTCACGTACCGGTCATACTCCTTTTTGGATTTTGAGTGTGACAGAAAAGTTTACTAAACCCTTGGGACTTGCAATTCAAAAAAGAAAAGAAAGAAAATAACAAGTGATATCTCTCGATAAAAATGAAAAGGTAATTCTATACTTGCGAATTAATTTGCCTAAATGGTACCTTGAGATAACTTTTCCGTTTTTTTTTTGTGATATTTCACCTGCCTACTTTTTATTTGTTTATACATCTCAACTTTTTATCGATTTATATATGTCAACTTCTTATTGATTCATTTCATGATAAATTAACATTTTTTCTCGTTTTGAAAATTCATGATATATTAAAATGGGAAAATTCTTGAAAAGTATCACTTGTAAGTTTTTATTTCAAGAAGATACCACAAATAATTTTAATATCCTACAAAGTCTAATATATAAACCTATTTTAATTTTCCATCCCCATTTCGATCCCCTCTCTCTCTCCAATGCAACGACACAATCAAAGTTCGAGAGCTCGAGTTCGAAATCATCTCTCCGACCACGAAATCCAGGTTATTCTCTAGCTTAGAGCTCGAAATCTCCTCTCCTCCTGCTTGAAATCTCCTTTCCTCAATCATGCATCCAAAGCAGCAATCGAAATCATCACTAGAAAATACTTTGAAACAAGGTCGCATCTCCAAATCATCAGTCAGTTCCAAATCTAGAGGTTTGAATTTGTAAAATCAGATTTCAATTTTTGGTTTGGTTAATTATAGTAGTAATTGATTAATTTCATAATTCATGTTAAACCTAGATCGATTTAATGCATGTTTTCACCCTTGAAATACTAATATGCATGTCCAAAATTGGTATACGAGAGCACAAACCTAGAAATCATGTTATTAGTACGCATGTTCTGCTACGCTTCATCTAGTACGCCTGTTCGAACTAGTACGCCTAGCTCAACTAGTATGCCTGCATGAACCAGTACACCGAAGTTAGTAATCCGAAGTAGCGCCATAATACTGCATTGTTAAAAAGTAGTACATTCATGAAAAGAATCTAGTACGCCACATCACTAAAAAACATTTGTTGTAAAGTAGTACACCGGTAAAGAAGTAGTACGCCATTACAAGAAAAACCATTTTTTAAGATGTAGTATGCTTGTAAAAAAAATATAGTATGTCATAACAATGAATGTTGGTATATTTTTCTAGGATTCTTGTTTTTGTACATACACCAAATACCATAAAATGGCAAATTATCTATTATGCATGATCTAGTACGCCACAGTGTAAAAAATGATTGAAAAGGTTAATTGTTGCTAACATATTTTTATGTTTCTTCCTATTTAGGAAGCAAGCAACAATATCGATCCTCGTTGACAACACTTTTCACAATAATGAAAAATCGTGGGTTCAAAAACCAGCAGATCCAATACCTGAAGAAGACGCCATTTTGGACACTGATAAACAGTGTCATTGCAAACAACCTTATTGAGGATAAATGCAAGAAGAGTGATATATTCATGAGACAAGTTACGAGTAAGTATTTTAATCAAATGGAAGCTTCTCATCTAAAAAAGGGGCTATCAAGATTTCTATGATGGACATCAAGCTGATCATCGGTATAGATGAAAGAGAAAGGAAGATCAATATTGGACTTGGTCTGAATTATCAGTCGAACTTCATTGCAAGGAGATTCCTGCTGAAGCTTTATTCAAATATAAAGGACGAAAAGGAGTTGACCGGAGCTAAAATTTTAGCTGGATGCCAAGGATGTGACCAGACTAATGACGTTGTGGCTACTTTTGACAATCTTTGTGCCAACAAAGAGAACGTCGCTAAAATAGAGGTATGTCAACTATGTCGAGAACATAGAAAAAAAGCACAACTACAACTGGAAAGAGCACATCTTTCAGCATTTGATCTCTTCCTTGAATGAGAACGCAAAAACACCTTAGCAAGTTTATGGATGTGTCATGACATTACCGGTAAGTCCGGATATAAATTCATGCACTATTTATACAAGTTAGAACTCTTTTGTACTGACTTGATCTTCAAATTGAAATGTAGTTCTGGATTTACGAGCACATCTGTGTAATCAATCCAGATAAAGATGAGGGAATACCAAGATGTACAAAATAGGACCTGAAGAAGCTACCAGTTGATGTCACAGCATTGATAAAAAAATCTACAACGACAAGGTACTAATCTAATTGAAAACTATACATCGTAAATGTAAAAGTGTAACTTGTGATTAAGTAGTACGTCAATAAAAACAAGTAGTACGTCTGTTGATTATGAAACCAAATTCACAGCTAGTACGTCTATTGATTATGAAAACCAAATTAAAACAAGTACTTCTATAAATTTACTACTATGTTTGTTGTTAATGATCAGTAATTAACAACTAGTATGCATATAAAAGCAAGTAGTATGTATGGTGCTACTGTTGACAAATGAAGTAGTACGCCTCTGCAGAAAAATGCAACCTTATAAATGAAGGGTTGAATTTGATTAACGCCTACGCGCAGCTGCTTTGTCAACAAGCACAAAACAATCAACACTTTGTCGTGTACCATTCTGAGTGGTGGATAAGCTATCCAAAATTCAACCGTTGTTTTATGAATTGAAAACTTTGTTTGATATTTGAATATTAAATTGTCATGGAAAATTATAGACATACATCTTTGACCGAGAGAAAAATATATACATGAAGGAATCGGTTAAATACTATATTGACAAGGTGCTACAAGTAGGTGTAGAGAGGAGATGGCATATCTTCCCGATGAACTCCAATGGCAACAAATAAGGAGAAATCCCAAATCATTGGACACTTTTGGTTTTAGATAGCCAAAATGGATTGTGGACGCATTACAATTCCTTCACGTACATGGGGAAGGAGTATAAACTCGATGCTCAGAAGATTGTAAGTTTGATTTTTACATATGTTGCATTTCACATTTCTCATAAACTTGTAAAAACAATAATTGATAGCTTCTTTCGAAAATAATGCAGAAAAACTATATAGATGACATGGTTCTGAACAGCATACTCAAGTTGTATGGCTAGGAAGGATTGAAGACTAATCCATCGCAAGCAAAGACAAAACTAAAGCTGTGGCCGTATAGCCCTCAGCAGCATCAACAAGCGTGGACTGTGGCATCGTCTTGTGAAACTGATGGAACAAATCTTCAAAGAAGAACAACTCATAAAGAAGATATCCAATACAGAAGTGCAATAATTTAGGACGCACCTGATCAACACCTTTATCCGTGATCATCACTTCAGACCTCTACCAAAAAACTAAAAAAATAAAATAAAATGACGAGTAACGTCTTGTATTTTGGTTGAATTATGCAACAAAAAATACAGTATATGATTATATTTGTCTGTGTGGATGTTTGATGGGTAAATGATTTTCACATGTGCAATGCTTGTTTTAATGTTATTAAAGTATGCCACAATGCAAGATTACACACAGATAGTACGCCTCAATACAAACAACACCATGCCGATACAAAATATAACTAGTACGTGTCAGCAAAAGATACTAGTATGGCTAATGTTGAAAACAAAGTAGAAACAAAGATAAAATAACTACTAGTACCCCTAACTCACAAACTAGTACATCCCATTACAAATTAAAGTAGTACGTCCTAGTACATAGTGACAAAAAACTATTAGACTTGAGAAAATCCACTTAACATAATGGTTCTCGGCATGCTTTCCTATTGTGATTATCAATCTTGCCACACCGTCCGCATGTGATCCTTCATATTACCTCGTCCCTCGATTTGAACCTCCTCTTTCTATGCCGTCCGGGTTGCCTGCTTGTTAATGGCGGAACAATATCGCTCTCCACTGCAACTACGCGTTGTTCGCTCACCAGAGAAGTAGGGATATGATGGATAGGTAACTGATAGCTCATACGATAACTGCCAATCTGAAAGTACTGATCCACTATCTCTTCCGGAGGCAATAGGTATTTCCCGATCACATAAGTAGCATTAATGCTAGGGAAACCAGTAAGCTGCCAGGAAAAACAAGAACACATCTTTTTTTTTAATATCCATAGAGGCAAGGATCTGACAACAGCTCAAAAATAGCAGGAGAGCTCTTGATGGCTTTTTATGCTTGACAATTGCTCATGAGAACATTCAATCTCTTCAGCATAATAGGACACACAACCGTTCCATTCCACGTTTCTGCCGTTGTTCTACGCTCAGAGAACCAATCCATAAGCTTCAAACGAATACGATCCACCATGTGAGTGATAGGTAGATCTCGTATATCAAGCAGCCATGCATTGAAAGACTCAACAACATTCGAGGTGAACTTACCATAACGACACCCTACACCGAAAGCATTGGTCGATCTCTTTAAAGGTAAAGATTGAAGGAAGTTATCAATTGTTCTCCCACCCTTTTTTCTAAGGATTTCAAGCTTTTTATAGAATACTCTCTGAGATGGAATGAAGACTTCGCACATTGTTCAAATAGGTCGATCATTTTGTTCCCTAAATGTGTTGGTAAATATACCCCGCCAGACTTTAATCTAAGGGTTTTCAATAGGTGAAACAAGCAGAAAAAATGGCTATGGCTAGAGAACACCTTTGATAGTGCATCAACCAGTCTAGGATTCCGGTCAGAAACAAAATTGATTTGACGATCTTCGAGAATAACATGCCGCGCTCCAACAAAATCCAATGCCAACTATCTTGTGCCTCGACATCCACAACAGCTAAGGTCAAAGCGTATAAACCTGATTCAAACATATAAAAACCTGATGAGAATAAGTTTTTAAAACTGTATCATAAACAAGTAGTACTCCTAACCTTCAAAGCAGTACGTCTCTACATGAAAGAACCTATAAACCTACTAAAAGAACCTATAAACCTACTAGTATGCCTGTTATTTATGTAGTACGTCTTAAAGAAAAAGGCTCTTCAAACACTAACCTTGATCTCCGCCCTTCTTGATAACGGACAATAGCACTCCCCGAAAACGTCCCTAGAGAAAAGTACCATCCAAAAATAGCATCGGCTGACAATGATTGAAACCCTTGATGGAAGCATGAAAAGACATAAAAAGGCGACCAAAACGTTGCGATGACTTATCCACGCGTAGGGTAATGTGGCTGCCTAGATTGGTGCTCAACGTCGTGTCTACATAAGGCATGAAAATGCCGAACGACTCCATTGAATCTTCATATATTAGAGATATAATATATGTCCCAATTAAATTGAACATTACTCTATTTAGAAATATTTTCTTTAAAAAAATCTCAAAACATCTTTATTATGTATTTTATATCACATGAACTCATATCATTAATTTTTTCCTTTTTTTTTTTTTCATTTTTTCCGCTCACACAAATCAAAAACATATTAATATTTATAATCAAAAAATTATATATATATATATTATATCAAATCAATCAATAATATTTTTTTTTAAAAATAACGTGAATATTATATCAAACCACCAACCTCTCACAAACTTCAATCCCAATATATTTAAAACATGTCATATGATTACACTCACACTACCATCGAACGCACGACACACGCCGAGTCCGCTGCCCTGCGCTCTCATGGCGTCGGCGAAGCAGGAAAACGAACTCGAACTCTTTCCAAGCGAAGAACAAGAACTGAAGAGGCCAAGAAGCTCCGCCGCCGCGGCGGCGGCGGACAAGTCCCCTGCCTCGCCGCGAATTGTTCTCAATCCCGCCGACTGCGATCTCGGTATATCTATCTTCTTCACCAACACCGTTTTGCTCTCTTTTTTTCTCACGTTCGATTCCAAATGTATGTGCTTCGATCCTTCGATTACGATTATGATTGAGCTTGATTACAACGGATGATAAATGTATCCGCTCCGATCCTTCAATTATGATTGAGTTTCAACAATAGTGTCTTTAATTGGTTGAAATTAGGGTTTGAGATTGTGTGCTGCTGTAAAACTCTTGATTGCTACCAAGGTTGCAAAAAAAAAAAAGAAGATGTTTTCGAGCGTTTGATCAAGTGTGTTACTTGTGATGCTTAAAAAAGTTTTAGACGATCGCATTTTTTTAGAGGAATGTCCTATGTGTCTAGATGTTTGCTTTGTATCTTAGTAATTTGATGTGGCCGGGCTTCAATGGTAACATGAGCTTCGGTGATAATGATCTGTATCGAATATGTTGCAATCATTATAAATATATAATACAAATGTAAGAATTTTTTTTTGTTGGTCATCCACATGTCCGTTTTTCTATTGGTTAATCATCATCTACGTGTGAACTTTTCATTGGTAGATTTCATAATGAATTAACTAACATTATTAAAAGTTCATTATCAAGAGTATCAAAAAAAAAAAAAAATCATTACCAAGCATATGAATTATTAAGTTACTTTGTGAAAACTTAGAGCAACAATATCACACATTTTTTATTTGATCGAGCTCTTCTTTGATCGATTATGACATGAATAATCACATTTTAAAAAAATTAAGTTTTTGTATTTCACTATCTCATATTACAGTAATGTTGATGGCTTTTTATATTATCCAATACTAGGAGTTTCTTATAATTGAACTATGCATGAATAATCGATAAATTACAGTTTATAAAACACAATATAACTACTTAATCTAATATTATTTGTTATTAGTAGAAAAAGTACACTAATGGTGTACATCGCAAAAAATACAATCGGAAATTATATATTCACAAGTCGAGATCTGGCGTCTTATAATGCTGAAATAGTGGTTGTGCTCTCTTTAGGTAATCAATGTGTACTTACCTGAGTGTGTTAATGAAGATTGAGAAGAGAGTTATACAAAGTTTCTTTTTAGATGCCTTCTTTGGTTAGGACTTGACATTAAGATGATCCACAATTTTCCCGAGTTATGGTGAGGGGAACATGGTTCCGTTCATTTTTGTGATGCTATTAGTAATGAGAGTGGACATCAACTGGTTGGTTGTTGGTTTCAAGATTTGTTGTCGAGTGAAAACTGCACAATGTTGCTCTCTATTTTGGAGTTTTTCTGACAGGCTTTCTTGTTCCACTTTGCTTTGCTCTTTTAATTGAAAAATTAATCAAGAAGACACTAGTACTACTGGCCCAATATTCACATCTATTGTAGGGAGTATCTTTTCTGTCTCTAACCGAGTGTTCCATAATGTGTTATTTCAGATTTCAACATTGAAGAAGATGGTCTTAGGGGTCATGCACTCTACGAAGAGGGATTTGCTTATTGTTGGTCCGGTGCACGTGCTAATGTGGGAATTTCAAGAGGAAAATACTGTTTCGGTTGCAGAATAATGTCCAACCAACCTGTTAGTATGAAAGACACTCCTCCTGACCAGCAGCATGTTGCTCGCATCGGCATTTCTAGAGGGACCGATGCTGTAGCAAACCTTGGTGAAACAGAGCACAGTCATGGCTTTGGTAGTACCGGAAAATTCTCCAATGCTGGCAGATTTTCAAAATATGGCGAAACATTTGGTGTTGGTGATAGCATTGTTTGTGCAGTAGACCTTGAGAGCAACCCACCTTCTATAGGTTTCTCTAAGAATGGGAAATGGTTAGGTTTTGCAAAGCATTTCAGCACAGCTCCCCATGCTGCCAGTAAGTCGTCAGCTGCTGACCGACTATGGGAATCAGCCATATTCCCTCATGTTCTATTGAAAAATGTTGCTGTTCAAATGCAATTTAGTGCCGAGAACGGATTTGTTGTCGAAGAAGGCTATAAGCCATGGGCTTCTGCTATTGAAGACGGAAATGCAACAATGGGGCCTTCCGTTTCTGATGCTGCGAAATGTGAGGTGATGATGCTGGTAGGGTTGCCTGCATCTGGCAAAAGTACATGGGTGGATAAATTGGTGAAGGAACATCCTGAAAAATGCTATGTCGTGCTGGGTACAGACTTAGTGCTGGATCGGATGAAGGTATAATTGTTTGTCATCGAATAATGTTAGCACCAATTTTCGGTATCTCTTTTGTGTTTTCAAGCTAAAAGTTTTATGATCTGACAGGTACCAGGGTTACTAAGGAAGGATAACTATGGTGAGAGATTTGATCGCTTGATGGATAGAGCTACTGGGATCTTTAATACACTGCTATCGAGGGCTTCGACGACACCTCGTAACTACATTATTGACCAGACAAATGTCTACAAGAATGCTCGAAAGAGGAAATTGAAGCCATTTTCTGCATATCGTAAGGTAGAAACTAAACTGTACTGATCCAAGATGAGAAGTTACTCTTCTTTTCTTTTTTTCTTTTAATTCTTGATCTGTTTGGTTCTACTCTTTTGATGTACAGATTGCTGTAGTGGTTTTTCCCAAACCAGAGGAGCTGAAGTTGCGGGCGGAGAAAAGATTCAAAGAGATGGGCAAGGAAATTCGTGCAGAAGCTGTGAGTCAGATGTTAGGTATTGCACCTTTATCTGTTGTTAGGTGTTACACCTGTTTCAGATGTTCTTTATCATCAGTGAAGTTATTAGTTTCTCTGTCTTTGGCAGCTAACTATATCCTGCCAACGAGCAAGGATATGCCTCATACAGATGAAGCTTTTGATCAAGTAAGACGCCTGCTCAATGCGCTATTTGGAAAGAACTCTTTAGATAATCATGTCAACTACTTAAATTTTAGTGCATTTACTTGATCATGCTAATTAGTTAGAAAGTAGAAATGAGTGAAGCAAAGCCTTGAACTTTTCTCCAACTGATAAGAAGCATGACCACGGCCTTTGTTGTAATGGTTTGCACCAGGTTATTTTTACGGAACTAAACAGGGTTGATGCGCAAAAGTATTTGGACAAAATGAAGCGGGATCTATTGGCTCCAACAAAAACCAATGCCAACTATCTTGTGTCTCGGCATCCACAACAGCGAAGGTCAAAGCGTATAATTCAAACATATAAAAACAGATGAGTATAAGTTTTTAAAACTATATCATAAACAAGTAGTACTTACTAACCTTCAAAGTAGTACGTCTCTACATGAAAGAACCTAGAAACCTATTAATATGTCTGTTATTTATGTAGTACGTCTTAAAAATAAAAGGCTCTTCAAACACTAACCTTGATTTCCGCCCTTCTTGATAGCGAACAGTTACACTCCCCGAAAACGTCCCTTGAGAAGAGTATCATCCAAAAATAGCTTCGGCTGACAATGATTTCATTGAAATCCTTGATGGAAGCATGGAAAGACATAAAAAGACGGAGAAAATGTTGCGATGACTCATCCATGCGCAGGGTAATGTGGCTTGGTTGGATTGGTGCTCAACGTCATGTCTACATAAGGCCTGAGAATGCCGATCGACTCCACCGAATCTCCATATATTAGAGACTTCGCTTTCTCAAATGCCAACCAAGCCTTCTTATAAGTAATGTCCAAGCCATAACAATTATGGAAATGTTGCACAATATCGATAGGATCCATCTTATCATTATCTCTCACTAAATCAATAATCAGCCTGGATGTGCATTTTGAACGCAACATTTTCACTCACGGTCAAGGAACATCATATGACCACAGGTATGAACACGGTCAAACTCCTTCATATAAAAGCAACCAATTGAGTAGCACACGGAAGCCCTTATATACCATCTACATCGCCTTTCATTCTTAAACTTACAATAAATTGACACTTTCTTCTTTCGGTTCTTCTTAAATACATACTCAAAACCAATCTTTGTAGCATATTTTGCAAGACAGTCTCGAAAATCATCAACGCCTCCCATAAAGCATTTTCCAACATTATCATTATAAGACGACCACGTGGATGAAAGAAAACACTATGTCTTGCTTGACGAACCTTAAGAAGGCAAAACATCATCATAATTAGGTTCAAAAACACCATCACCTGGCACATACGAGGTCTTCGTCTCCATTCCAATTTGTTTACAAGACAAATCAGGTAGACGTACTACTTCCTGATCAACGCGTACTAATTTAAAACTAGGATCCAAATTGTTGAGGCAAACATCTGTCACTGTTCTCCTAACTACATCTTCAATATATCGAACAAAATAATCATGATCAACATTATAATTCCCACTATACATTGAACATGAAACAAAATTTGATGAAGATGCTCCATGGATCTCAACAAAAACATCAACCATTTTCAACATATATGCTTCGACCAAAAACAACAACGAGTCTAAATCGTCTTGAGTCGTCAAAACACAACGTTCATGGTAGGGAATAGAATAGTACATACGAATATCCTCTACTCTATTGATTGGGCGAACACCACATACCTTCTTCAAAACCTCTTTGAATTTAGAATGCATGGCAACACTAATCAGATAATTAACATCATCAATTTTGCATAGCATCATAATCTTAGCCATCATTCGATCAGATACACAACCTCCTTCGAGCTCAGATCAAATCTTTCGAATACAGTTCAAATCAATGATGGATGATGATAATCGATGATCAATGATGATGGATGATCGATAATCGATGCATGGTGAAGACGACGATGATGATGGTTGATGATCGATGGTTGCTAATAGATGGATGATGATGATAAGTAAAGGAGAATCGATGATGACGACTTGATTTTGAATCTGGTGAGAAAAGAATAGAGGGAGAAGAGATCTTCAAAAGGGGCAAAGAAGGAAACGACTTGTATTTTTTATAAAAATGATATCCATTGGGAATAAAGTTTTTTTGTGGTACCAATTTGGAAATAAGTTTCTAAAATGGTACTTCAAGATAATTTTCAATATTAAAATTGACCATTAAAAGGTTTGATCATCATTATTAAACATACAAACAGTTAAGCTAATCAAATTGAAGTAAAACATTATCAAACAATATCAAAGTCTAGAATACAAACATATTCGATCAGTCATTATAATAAACATGTCCCCCCCCCCCCCTAATCCCAAAAGATAATAATTAGAATTCAAATAACAAATATTCAAATTTTAAACATGTCGTCATGTCTTCTATGACATGTGGGCATCGTATATTATTAAATCCGAACGTTTCCTACTCACCCACATGGCGGAAGTAGTCTCCATAGCTCATTCTCAAACAATCTCATCTCTTCATATAAGAAATGAAATGTACAATCCTACAAGAACAAACACACATAGGAGTTATGTATTAGGTCATAATCAAGATTAACACAAAACATCACTAAGAAGATCCTCATCAATGCCCCAAGTAGTTAGATTACACCTAGACACAGCATCCCCTCATAATGAGCAATGATATATCTCTCACAAAATCGTTATGTACTCATGACTTATATTAAGGAACTAATCCAATCAAGTCGTCCGGAGTATGAGTCACACAACGTGGTGTATTATCATACTGTCTTTCCAAATAGCATATGTTAATCCAAGTCAACCTAACTGTTTTCCTAGACATGCTCCGCGAGACCGCATCGATCATGATCCTAGAAAACATGTTAAAGTAGCAACATCGAGTAGCCTTTAACCAACATAGTTTTTGGTCCACAAGGACACACAATAAAATAATATAATGATTCAAGTGGCTCACATAGTGACAAAGCAGGGATTCAGTCGCTCCCACTATAATGGTCGTCTCAAAGGACATATAGTATATAGATAGACTGTGGTGCTCTCCTAGAAAGGGCATGTCACACATAATAAATAGCACCACATGAATCTTGGTCTAGTTGCTATATAAGCATCTAACCTGAACTTTTAGCAATAGTCACTCTCGTAGCACCTTTTATAGGAGTTCAGATTCGATTATCTACAAACTTTATAAAGTGTGATTAACTTCATGATCGACAAAATAATACAGTCTTATCTTACCTCCAACTAAGATGACATGTAATACATAATTATCATTTGCTCATCCTCTAGACGCTAAAGATATAAACGTCTCATTATGTACACCATCTCAATGTCAAAGGGAATCATCTGTGTGAGTAGATCGAACCAAGCCTGATGACATCTTTACAAGAATACATACATAAAACATTAAATCAAAAGCACACATAGTATAAAATAGGAATGATGTGAATAAGAATGTCATATAGAAAAACAAATATTGACAAATATATCAGATTCTACGCAAACCCATGCTCCTAAAATGAGCAAGAAATACATCTCTAGCAATAGGGTTAGTCAAGGGATGAGCCACTATCATGCCACTAGATATATGATATAGGATCAGGCATAGAGATACAAATCTCACCACATGGCAAACAAAATCCCCATAATCTATCCCTTCTATTTGGGTATAGCATTTTGCCACTGAACGCGTCTTATACTTGTCAATTGATCTGTTAGCCTTGCGTTTGATCTTTAGAACCCCACTTGTTCCCAATGGTCTTACGGCTAGATGGAACATCAACCAAGTCCCAGACCTTATTCTTGACCATAGAGGCTAGTTCTTCTTATATGACAGCATTCCATTCAATGCTTGCACTGAAATGCACTGGAGGAGAGTGCATCCCAAATAGATACAGGCTCTTCTTCATCAATAACAACATGGGCACACATAAGAGGCTCAATCCCCTTAATCTGAAATAAACGACGAGGAACCTTGCCACAAGCAATTTTCCACACTTGAGTCTCGGTAGCACTTGACATGCCATCATCAATAGATGCACTCCCATTATTCAGTGCACTATCACTTGGTCGTGAAATATCTCTACTATCCTCAGCAACCTCAAGATGAGAAACTGACTTCCCTCCTTCTCTTGAGGATGGTAAAGTAGCCTTATTTTTCTGTATCTCATAGAGATCTAAACTCTTTTGAGTGTCTCTTAAAAAAGGAAACTCTTTCTCAAGGAAGTTAATATCCCAAGACTCAATATCAGTCATACCTCAACCATCTTGATATTAAGCATACATCACATATCCTTTCGAGTTATCAGAATATCTTATAAAGATAACTTTTCTTCCTTTAGGACCTAATTTCCCAAACTTACGGGAAACATTCTGAACATATCCTATTAAGGATATAGAGTGGAAGAAGCCGACTGAGAAAACATTTTATTAAAGATGTAGGCCGCAATCAGCAAAGCATCCCCAAAGAATGATATTGGGAGGTTGGCCTATGCCATCATCGAACGAACCATATCAAGTAAGATTCTATTCCTTCTTTTCACTACATCATTTTGTTGCGGAGTATCACGAGTAGTAAGTTGCCTAACTAGTCCCTTTTTCTCACAAAATTCATTAAATTAAGATAACAAATACTCATGTCCACGATCAGTCCTAAGAAATTTTAAGTTCTGCTCTTTCTTATTCTCAACCTTAGCCAAGAAACGTTTAAAGCAATCAAAAACATCATGACGATGAGCTAATAGATACACATAACCGAAATGCGTATAGTCATCAATGAATGTGAGAAAATATGAAGTACCATTACGTACTTTGACACACATAGGATCACAAATGTCAGAGTGGAATAACTCAAGTAGTTGAGTAGCTCTTATAACTTTACCAAAAGGCTTCCGGCATGTCTTTTCTGTCAAACAAGCCTCACACGTAGGCAACTTGATCTTAGCGAATGGGCCCAAAAGGCCTCTTCTACCTAATCTAGTCATCTTGTCTTTCCAAATATGACCAAGACTAGCATGTCATATAATAGAATCAATATCCTTATCAGTGCCAATATTCATATCAACATCAGCACGAGCAACAAAAGATGAAGAAATAGAATTGCATATATCCAAAACATAAAAATTATTACATAAAGTTTCATGTCCAATCAAAGTACCATCAGATGAAATGTCTACACCATTATTTGAAAATTTTATATGAAGCTAAGGTTAACTATACATAAGACAGAAATAAAATTATGTTGTATTACAGACGCATAAAAAACATCATGCAACAATAAGACCGTCTACCACTCAATGAAAGTTGATAGCATCCTATTCTCATGGCGTTCTTCATAGTGCCATTGCCCATATAGATTGTTCGGGAACCTGGTGGAAGCCTCCTATAATCTATAAAACCTCCTTGATCCCTCGTCACATGCTTTATTGCTCCTATGTTTACAATCCGTAGAGGAGAGATATTAGCAACAAGTACAGGAGAGCATACAAAAATAATGCTCGAGAAACTAGAAATGGATACCTTCATTGTCTTAGTGCACTCACGAGTAAACTGACCCATCTTTTGGCTGTTATAGCACTTGATGTTTGTATTATCTTTCTTTCCACCAGGTTTGCCCCTTGAAAGCTTAGCCACTTTTCCTCCTTTAGCATCTTGTGATCTAGAACTAGCCAAGTTGCCCTTGGTATTGCGCTTGGAACAATTTTCATTGCGGTTGTCCGCATTGGCAATGAAAGGTGTAGCGCGGGTCGGTTCCTCGCACTCTACATCAATCTCCACATGGCGAGATACATCAGCAAAGTTCTTGATAATCTTATTATCGGTCAGAATGTACTTCATGTTAATCCAGGGGTCAGGTAGGGAATGAATTACAACTACCACTTGTTGCTCGTCAGAGAGTGCATTACTAACACTTGTCAATTCCCTAATCATTGAAGACATGATCCTTAGGTGCTCTTTCATCGAGTGTTTGGGGTCCATTTTATAAGTTTTAAACTTCAGCACCAAACTGCGAAGTCAAGTAATAGAAATGCCCCAAAAATCAAAATGAAGTCGGTACCATATTTCGTTAAAAGTGATGCAATGCTCATATGCACCAATGAGGTAATCGTTCATGCAGCTCAGAATGAAGCATGCACTACGATCTCATTTGGTCCATGCTATGCTTCATTATCCTAACGGTATTGGGCCGTTTTCCCCTTAGGCGGCTTAGCCATAACCGCGGTGAGTTGCTCCATAAGTTCTTACTCATTTACCAAAATCTGCATCTTTTTACGTTAGATATCATAATTGGTTGTATTCAACTTTTAATCCTTAGTCAAGTCAGCGATTATATTTTTGAAAGCCATTTCACTATTATGATAGAGACAAATATGATATCAATATGGATTTTTCATTAGTTTGCTTCCAAAAGGAAAAACTATGAATATTTCTATTTAATAACACAAGATAAGATCGAAAAAATTACTAAGTTCATAATCATCATCCACACAAGTGAAATAAATAAAAATTGATATTCACTTTGAGCAAACAAATATCATCAGAAAGTCTTTTATCTCACTATAAAACCACATGGTCCCTTGACTTTAATTTTAATTTTATAAAATTGTTGTGCAACATAATTTTTAATTTATTTTCATATTAATAGTGTCCCGCAACTCAATTTTTTAAGGCTGTAATTAACTCATGCATACACACTGTTCCCCTTACATTATATATATGACTATGTATCACAATACATGTATCATTAGAAGCACTGCATCCTCCATACTCGTAGAACGAGTGGTGTTTATTCGCATAAAAAAACATTAGAAGCAGGGCATCAAACTAACTCAAGCATCCTAACTACTATATACTAAGCGATCGTGATTGAGATAATAGTTTATTAGGATATTTATAGATGTAGTCTTCTTTTTTATTTAAGATTTGCTCATTTTTTTTTTTATAACAAGTGAATGAGTTATTCAAATAGTTTTTAAAAGTCGGACATTTTTAAATTAGGTGAATTCTCAAAAACTACAAAAAAATAAATAAATACCCAACCCATATAATACGGGAAAATAATTCACATCCACTATAATTTGAACGAATTACCCTCCTCGTCACCATTCTCCACCTTCAAAGCCCACCACCCATCACCGTAATTCCATCGGATTTACCAAAAGGCTTTTCATCCAGGTCATGTACCACATCCCATACCATCTCACTTGACAATATCAAAACGAGATTATGAGACACATGATCAAGTAAAGAATGTTTAACCAAAATTATTTTTGAAGAACAACTACGTTATTCAAAACACTCCATTCAATGAGCTCTTCAATGGGATCCTTCATCTCTATTGCACAAAATTCGAAGGTAGTGTAAATGGAAGGGAAAGAACCAGCATAGAAAAAAACAAAAAGTTCAAAACGATGATGACTTGAAAGACACTCACAAGATATTCGATGAAGCGTCACAAAGAAACAGAGCGTCACTTCAAATGAAAACAGGACGTCAGGTTATGAAACAACATAACAGAAGTCGGGCATAAAAAAAAACACGTTTGGAATTGTTTACATGATCAAAATACTCAGACGTACTGTTTACATAATATAGGTGCAATGTTTCATCAAAACAGGGCGTCAGTGTTATTCAAACAGTACGTATATTGTTTTTTTAATCAAAAAAACACAAGATGAAAAGAATGCATAAACATTAATTTATAACATGATATCAATATAATTGAAAAAAAAATCCTTATTTAGTAAACAACAAGTTTTTTTCTTTACAGAAAAAAAAACAAGAACCAAAAGGTGCACAATTATTCAGGCATCCTATTTCGTTATATTGACTCACTGTTTGAGATTGTAAAATATTGATGGTATTCAGACACAATGTTTCATTGAATTGGTGCAGTGTTCGAAACAGTGCGCTAGAAGAAAGAAAAACAGTGTGCCAGTATAAATCCAACAAATCCAAAAAACGAAACGAAAAACTACAAAAAATCAACAAAAACAAAAATTAATAACATAGTATCCATAAAATTAAAAACATTATCACATGGTATCCAAGATTAATTTAAAAAAAAAAAAGAAGAAAAAACAAGCAATGGTATCCCTTTTGATTGAAGTGGCGCATTGTTTTAAACAGGACGTCAAAACAAAACAAAACAATGCATCACATCAAATGCAACAAATTTAAAAACTATAAAAATCAATTACTACAAAAATTTATAACCTGATATCCATAAAATTGAAAACATTATTACATAATACTCAACATGAGTTTGTATTTTATTTTTAAAAAAGAAATCAAGAATTGAACACCGACTCACTGTTTCAAAATAAAACAGTATCCCATTTCAAATCCTACGAATTTAGATTCCAGAAAAGAACAGAAAAAATAAACAATCAATCACATTTTTAAAACTAAATTATTCTAACCCAAACAAGTAGATTAGAGTCTTCAATCACTGAAAACGATCAATGAACAATGATTTTGTAGTTAGAATTTCTAAAATGATCGAAATCGAATTTTAGATAAAATTAAAAATTTTGAGATGTTTTATGGATGAAAATCGATTGATTTCTTTATATAAGATCAAATAGGAGTGATTAGAAACAAATTTGATGAATTTTGATTGAGATTTGATGAATTGAAAAGTTTTGATAGCACCTGTTATTTGTTTTGGAAAAAAATACTAAATCACTAAAATTATTCTAACTCAAACAAGTAGATTAGAGTCTTCAATCACTGAAAACGATCAAGGAACAATGATTTTGTAGTTAGGATTTCTAAAATGATCGAAATTAAATTTTAGATAAAATTAAAAATTTTGAGATGTTTTATGGATGAAAATCGATTGATTTTTTTATATAAGATCAAATGGGAGTGATTAGAAACAAATTTAATGAATTTTGATTGAGATTTGATGAATTGAAAAGTTTTGGTAGCACCTGTTATTTGTTTTGGAAAAAATACAAATTATATCAAATTAGAATTATTTCTTCGAGTTGTATATTTTGGATAATATTTTGAAAAAGATGTATCCGAGGAGAATTTTCTATAAAATAAATATCGTATAAAGATGAAATAAATCTTAATATATATTATAAAATTCATATCTTTCTTAAAAATAATTTAAATCATATTAAATTTTTTAGGTTTTTTTTTTCAGTATCTATCATCTTCACAAGCTCATAATAGTCGAATATATTGTTCCGTGCATAACTTCGATGCATAGACTAATATATAACTATATGTATCACAATAAATGTATCATTAGAAGGAGTGCATTGTAACTAACTCAAGCATAAAAAAATAAAACATGTTAGAAGCAGTGCATCTTAACTAACTTAAGCATCGCATACATGACTATATGTATCACAATACAAGTGTCATTAGAAGCAGTGCATCCTCCATACTCTCAAATTGAGTGATGTTTATTCGCATAAAAAAAATATTGCATCAAAATACTCAGTGTCTTTTTCTTGTTCTTTGTTGTATTTTTTGTTTTTGATTTTGCTTGTATAGATAATTCATGGATATATCACTTGAGAGATACTGTATGCTCTCGTACAATCTTGAGTATCCAGAAAGTCTTCGTTCACAGAGAGCATTCATAAAAATTACTAGCACTATGCAGAAAGCATACTAAATACAAATAATGAAAATTATCTAACTAGTATATTTTATTATTCTAATTATTAAAATATATACCAATTAGTTCTTTTTTGAGGAACCCCTTTCCTGATTTGCCCTTACTCTCCTTATTTTCTTTCCTTCTTTTAATCCAATCAAATCGTTCTCTTTTCCGATCTCGCCCCATAAAATCTTCCACAACACGATCCGTTCATCGACTGAAATCGAAAACCAACCTCCCAAGTCCCCCTAATCGAAAAACCCACCTGCAAAACCCTAACTTTGTATCTTCCCAATCATCACCATTCGGTCTCCTCACACAGACAATCCATCCAACCCATTCTCCATCACTTTTATAGACGATTACAAAATTGATCTTCATGGATTTGTATACCCAACCTTTTCCTCCTGAGAACGGATATCATGGATTGATCAAACCCCTGCTCCACCACTTTGGATCGATTAGTGTAAGTGTCTCCCAGAGAATGGTGAGGTTACGGCGTCGCACCACCATGACATCATCATTAACGGTGACGACGACGAGGGCGATAGACGTGGTAGCGATATGTGGAAGGAAGATCGAGTTCTAGATCCGAAGCCGACAATGAGGAGACGATACACTCCCCCAAGCATAATCGTGTCTTAAACAGATTAAAGAACAAATCCCCCAAGTTCGGTGGACAAACAAGTTTTTTAGAGGTACTTCGGCAAGTTGTTTAGTGTTTCCAACTATGGTGGCCATGTGTAAAGTGTCGGATTTTGATGATAGATAATGCGTATTGTTTTTTGGAATATTATTTTAGACTATACGGGTCTTCGTAAAGATACGAGCCTTTTTTATTTCAACACATGATCGTACTCCTCTTGGTCGTCGATGTTACACCGTCCCTTCCTTGAGCGTTTACTTATCTCAATGGAATCACAATGGAATCAGCAAATTGGCTATTAGAGTTGTTCCAAATGTCTCAACATTCATGAATCGTAGAGGATGTAGGTGATCCTCGAGATATAGGTTAAAGTAGAGAGAGAATAGAGATGTATTTTTCATCCCACGCATTACATCACAAAACAATTTATCCATAACTAAAATCTCAATAATCAATATCTACTTCTAGGATAATAATTAAAATTCAAATAACAAATATTCGAATTCATTCATGACATATGGATGTCATATACTATTAAATGCCCCTATTTTTAAACACATGGAAGTACATATGTGAACACTTTTTATCATGAGTACTCATGTTGGAAACAAATATGTCGTATGGGATCAAAACAGAATAAGAACTAAACACTCACACGATATCACATAAGATTTTAAATTGGGGATATAGGGGTTACAATGATTGCATCAAACAAAGACCGCAGCCCTCACAGAAGTAAAATATAATTGTCATATGTTTTAAATTTCAAATTAAAAAAATTGATTTTTAAAAAGATTGTGAGACGGGTCACTTTTCCCCTTTTAAATTCCCACAATACCACTTAAATCAATATCTATCAAAGAGGCCTATCTCTAACACCGCCTCGTTTCCCACGTAGCTCGGTGTCAATCACCACCGACAACCTCTCTGTCACCTTTCCTTCCATCTTCTCACCATTCCTCTTCATCAACTTCAACTCTGACAATGACGCAATCACGAAGGGAGATAATCATGTCCACGTCAACAACGGTGATGATTCTCGTCGCTTTCAATGTGGAGACGGCGGAGATGTGATGAGCAACATGGTGGGGTGGGATTCGATGGTTGAGTTGAGGGTGCGAGGGGATTTGTTTGTGAAATATCATGTAGAAAAGTAATACGTCTGTGCAAAAAACTTACGTCTATGCAAAACATTAGGATACATAATGAAAAACACATTCTCTACAGAATTTACTACGTCCGTACAAAACATGTGCGCACCTAATAAAAGATACATATTTTTACATAATCTACTACGTCTATGCAAAACACTAGTATGCCTAATGAAATACTCAACATTTACATAACCTAATACGCCTATGCAAAATGCTGATACCTTTAATGAAAATACATCATTTACATGTTCTAGTATGTCTCTATTAGTATGTCTCCTGGATGGTACTATTAGTACGTCTGTCCGATACTAATATGCTTGTCGGATACTATAATACGTCTATTAGTACACCTAGTAGTACGTTACTAGTCCACGTGCCAAATATTAATACGTCTTACTGGTAGCCTACCAAATATTAATAAGCCTAGTATTTCTACTAGTACACCAGACGCCAATTATCAAATACTATTGTGATAAGTGATAACTTGTGAGAATAAATTTTGAAAGTGGTAATTCTCATGTGATACAACCTTAAAAATTAGTCTCCAAAGAATATTACCACGATTATCTAGAACTTTTAACTCCAACTACAAATATCTACCTAAGTCACATTAACACATGAAAAAAAAATAGCCCTATGAATCATAATCGTTCCAAAAAATCTCTTCATATACTATTGTAAAATATATGATAATTATCCAAAACTACATAGGGATGATAATTATTTCAGAAAACTACACAAGAAAACATAATTCCTAAACCATACAAAATTTGAAATAACATATTTAAACCTCACATTTTCTTCATCTCATACCCATCCCCACATCCACCTCAACTTCCATCATCACCATCACCTCATCGAAGACGTTGTCAGAATTCGATCACCGAGCGTCAATTCAAAACGAAATAGAGCTCATGAAGAGAAAAAACCGAGCGTCTGAAGGAAAAAAAAAATCAGAACGCCTGAAGGCAAAAAAAAACAGAGCGTCTGCTTGGGTGTGTCAAGATTGCTTTGTTTCAAAGCAACTGAACTCTCATAATTATGTTGGTGAAGGCTTGGCATTAGAACTCAACACTTCACAAGAATATTGGCTCTTGACAATCATCGAACCATCAGGTGCGCTCGTTCCACTTCTTTGCCCATAATTTCGGTGTTTGTTAACTTACGATTTGCATATAAATAATCATCGAAAAACTTAACGTCCTAATTAAGATGTACAAAGAATGCCAATCCAATTCGACCAAGACCTCCGAGTCTTCAACTCGACCCTCTACGACAGCACCTCCTGTCTCATCAGCGCCCTCGTCGACGACGTCATTAATGTCCGCTCCATCCTCGTCTCAACCCTCGTCGACGCCACCGGACCCCTCATCTACTCCAACCGTGACATCATGAGCATCATCCTCCATTGCAAGGAAGATATCTGAGACAACAAGGACATACGTCCTCCTCCCGTGGCTGTTTTCGACGTCGACAATGATGAGATAGGGGAAGAGGACGAGGAGGTGAAGGTGAGGGTTGGGGTTGGATTTTGGATTTGGAGTAGAAGAGGAAAGGACGATTGAGAAGAGTGGCCGATTAGATTGTGCGTTTGAAATTGTAGTTTTTGACAAATAAAATACCACGTGTATTTTTTTAGGATTATTTCTCAAAAAATTATAATTTTTGATAATTTACTTTAAAATATATAATCGGTGATCTATGGAATTAATTCAATAAATAAACAATAGACACATTTCCTATTTATCAACATCAACAACACTTTTTTTTTTTATCATTGAAAATAATAAGTTTATATACAAGTTATAGAGGGGATGGCTCAACATAAGCCATACCCCTCATCTCCCTGCTCAACATCAACAACACTTAGTCTCACTAATTCTCCCTAAAAACTACTACATCAAACATACGATAAATATCTAATTGGTAACATATTCATTAGTAATAATCATTATATTTGCCCTTTGCTTGTGCGTTTGAAGAGAAAAGAAAAAAAAAGGAGAAGTGATAGATTATGAAAAAAGAAAGAAAAAAGAGAATAGAAAGTTGGCACTTTTCTTCTTTTATACTTTTGAATTTCAGAAAGAGAAAGAAAATGATTTGATGTAATTTCCCTTGGTTTGCTTGTGAATAGAGAACAAAAAAAGAGAATACTTCATCCCAAATTATAAATAACATTGTCAATCATTAAATTATTCAAGTATTTTAAAAATTTTTGTTTTTCGTTTAATGACGTAAGAAAAATTATCCCAGTTGAAATACATCACTTAAATTATCTTTAATCTTTCTTAATAATTTTTCAAAAAGTGATATTTAATTTGATCATACCGCGAAAAAAGTCAACTTTTCCAAAACAAATATGTTTTTAAAACTATTATTTATAACTTAGGACGGAGGGAATATTTAATATTGAATTTAGTATCTTTACCTTGTAATTGTTAAATTTATTTAATATAATACATGCTCTCCAAATCTTCTCATCAAATATTTATGAAGAAAAATAAAGTATATTTTTTTTCTTTTTTTTCTAAAAACTCACAAAAAACTTGAACTGAATATATTCGAATCAAATTTAAATACAATATCTATTATTTAACGAGTCACACAACCAAAACATGTTTGACCCGTTTCTCCTCGATTCATTTGCAGCAATACCTCCACCCCACCACCCCACAACCCCACACGATCAGATCCCCACTTCATCAAATTCCACCTGTCTCATAGCACTTCTAGAAAATCGCGGTGCTTCTTGTTGTATCTTGTCCGCCAAGCTACAAACCTAAACTTACTCTCCTCTCCCTCTCTCTCACATTCTCCGCTTTTCACATCGCCGCCTTCGCCTCACATTCTCCGATCTCCGATCTCCGATCTCTGGTGTTTCCGTCGCCAACGATGACCACTTCGTCGTTCTTTGATAGAGCGTCGAGTGCTCTCCGGCGGTATCCATCCGCTTCGAAACTCCTCCTCGTCGTCGCCCTAAGTTAACGGATTCGTGATTCCTCTTTTCGTTCGTCGCTTTGTGATTGTGTTTTGACTGTGATATTTTTGTTTGTTTGTTGTGATCGGATCCGTGGTTATGTGATCGTGTGGTGACTGGTGAGTGTGTTTGATTGTGATGTGGTGATGTGGTGATGAATGGAGTGTTTTGGATTTTGAAATGTTCGTGATGAGATCTGTGTGTTGAGATCGATGTTGGAGGAGTTTTGGTTGTGGATTGTTGTGTGTTTGGCGGTGGGCGGAAGCATGAGCAATTAGATTTGTGGAGGTTTCGGATGTGCTCTGGTTTTAGATTCGTAATCGCGGAGGAGAAGAAGGCATGTGATGGATTGTTGAACATGCGATAACATATACTTCATGGAGCTAAAATTGCTAGGATGATCTCAACATGAAGTCGAACAGGAATGCCTATGCTTTCGAGCAAATATGAGTGATCATGAATCAGAAACTTATGGTCCCATTCACGAGGAACTTGTCAAGGAGTGGTGTACTGTTCACGTTTCAGCTCTTAGGTTGCTCAAATTGACCATTAGCGTAAGATTCATTATCATGCTATTTTATTTTTACTTAAACATATTCGTTAAACTTGTATTGAATCTCCATTTATCACATTCGGAATCAGAACCTTTATTTTAACAATTCAAGTAACAAAAAATATACATTATGATGATAATGGAAGAGATAAAGTGGGGACATGAAGGAGAAACTTGGAAATAATAAGTTACTGTATTTTATAGAGATGATGACCAAGTCTAATATTTTCAATAAAGCTTCAAGTTGATGGAATAATGAGTTTTTGTTTGTGCTGGGATCTGGTTAGATGATTTGGTTGTGCCTTGGGCCATTTATATGGTAGTGTCATTTGATCGACTTCATTTATGCTCTGCTTTGTTGTTACTGACTTGAATGCCTATTGTCACAGTGGCGGCGGTGGAGGCCTTTTGGCGCTTTCTGATGCAAAGCCACCGGAAGCAGTTAAGTTTCTCGCTTCGTCCGAAGCTGAGAACAGGAAAAATAGAGTGGTGGTACTTGGAACTGGTTGGGCCGGAACCAGCTTCTTGAAGAACTTGAAAAATTCCTCTTATGATGTTAAGGTGATATCACCTCGTAACTACTTTGCGTTCACTTCTCTACTGCCAAGCGTTACATGTGGTACAGTTGAAGCTCGCAGCATTGTCGAACCAATTCGCAGGGATTATCAAGAAGGTAAACTAAGCATACCAATTGGAACCGCTATAAATCCGTCAATATGGTTTTGAACATGATTAGAAAACTAGCCCGCTGCTGATTTTAGTTTGTTGTCCATATTACAAAATTTTGACATGGATGGAAATTTCAATTGAAAAATCTTGGAAGTTCTTATTCAGTTATTTGATTAACTTCTCTGACAAATAATTTATGTCTTTTTTTGACAGAAAAATGTGGATATTAGCTTCTGGGAAGCTGAATGCCTCAGCATCGATCCTGTGAACAGGAAAGTATACTGTCAATCTAGTCAAGACACAAACTTGAATGGGAAAGAAGAAATTGCTGTAGAATATGACTATCTTGTAATCGCTGTCGGTGCACGTTCTAATGCATTCAACTTACCTGGTGTAGTGGAGCATGCTCATTTTTTGAAGGTAACTTGTTATCGAGATCTTTGCCTGATGCTTTTTCTTTTTCTTTTTCTAGGAAGACTGTTGCATCGATGTACTATAAAACTTTCTGTTCTACGATTTAGTACAGGATAGGTGATCATTAGATCAACTCACTGCAGTGCATTGATTTTCCTCAAGATATCCATCTTTGAAGGAAGTTGAGGATGCACAGAGAATCCGCAGGACTGTTGTTGATTGCTTTGAAAGAGCGGACCTGCCTACTCTTAGTGATGAAGAGAGGAAGAGAATTCTTCATTTTGTGATTGTTGGTGGAGGCCCTACTGGTGTACAATTTGCTGCTGAGCTTCATGATCATGTTAACGAAGATTTGGTGAAATTATATCCCAAAGCTGAAGGGCTTGTGAAGATTACACTTCTAGAGGCAACTGATCATATCTTGAATATGTAAGGATATCTTCCTCAGAAATTATATACCTCTATCTCTAATTTAGCGGAATCATTTCACAGAAGATGCCACATGCTTTGATGAGGGATATCGAAGTCTTTTACATCTGTTGATTGATGTATGCCTGCCATCAAATGTGAATGATGCCAGTATGTTCGGGGTGTCAATGTGAAGTGCCGTCTTTACTCTTTAGCCTTAGGTTACGCCTGAATATTTGTTTTTGATACTGTGGTTGCATGTTTGACAAAAGAATCACAGCTTTTGCTGAAGAGAAGTTCCAGAGAGATGGCATAGATCTTAAAACTGGATCGATGGTCACAAAAGTAACTGAAACAGAAATCTCTACAAAAGGGATCAAGAGCGGGGAAGTCGCTTCTGTGCCATATGGTATGGTCGTATGGTCAACTGGCATTGGGTTCTCTTATAGCGGACTTCATGAAAAAAATCGGCCAGGTACTTCTCCACCGGGGCTAACTCTTGACCTTTGTTCTCTTGGAGTCAGTAGAGCTATTATCAGCTGTATCTTCATTAATTTGTCTCAATCGAATCATCAGTTTTTCAATGCTTGCATTTTCCTTTGCAGGGTAACAGGCGTGTCTTAGCAACTGATGAGTGGCTAAGGGAAGATGGGACTAACAACGTATATGCCCTTGGTGATTGTGCCTCGATAAATCAGCGTAAAGTCATGGTATGTATATCCTGTCTTGGGACACCATCCTTGTTTGAAGTCACATTTACCCTTTTTTTTTTCCTTTCCCAAATGCAATCTCATTTTGTTTGCGAACACCATTTTGTCTCATCCTTGTTCGATAGCTCTTTGCCTTTCCTCGCCCTCTGCATGTTCAAGTAGGTAACCCAGCTAGTATACATACCGCTGATATATCAGGATAAAAAGGCTAGCGAAGAGTTTATGTAATACAATGACATATGAATTCCCTTCCTCCAAGTTAATCCCAAAAGAACACTGGACTCTCTACTTTGTTCAGAACATGACGTTCGCAATGTACAAGGCACGATAACATTACACCGCCATCTCTCAGGCGGCTTGTTTTAGTTTTATGCGGTGTTTTTCCCCCTTACAGGTACAAGCATCTTGGGCAATTCGCTCCGCTTGGAGGAGAGCAAACAGCAGCTCAGCTTCCCGGAGATTGGATATCAATTGAACAGTTGCTCTGGTATTCTGTCTATGCAAGGTAAACAAACAACTAAATAGTGATCAAACTTCTAAGAACGCCTTTGTCTTTTCAAATGAAAACTCATCCTGAACTGTCAAAGTTCATTTTCTGATAAAAGCTTTTGCTTTTTGTTAAAAACTCAGCAAACAAGTCAGCTGGCGCACCAGGGCACTCGTGGTATCGGACTGGATGAGGCGTTTTGTTTCGGAAGGGATTCCAGTCGCATATAATGCAGAAAGCAGCTAACTAGTTCATTCTACCGTCAGCTAAATTCAGGATGAACCCCTACCTAATCTGATAAGTATATCGCCATCTGACATGGCAAATTTTGTTGTTACACAGTTGATTCTTTATAGCTGATACATCAACACCTCGAAGAACCTCGTCACTTGTTGTTTGCTAAAATTTTGCAGCTCGGTTGATGACATAATCCATGGACGACTCATCATTGATCTTTAGGCGCTCACATTCTGTTCCCTGCAGTTGATGCATTGCCACGTTATTCATTGGCAAGCACTGATGCATTCTCTTCATTGCGAATCTATATGATATTTGTTTGATTTATTGAATTTTGGGCTTCCTATATGGGATATATCTCTGATCTCATGCTACTTTTTCCTTCGATTTAACTCTTGAAACATTGAGAAGTTCTTTTGTCCAACTGTTCGATGGGCATGTACAACATGTGATTTCAATTTGCTTCAATGGATAATCATGAAAAACTCAAAGCGAGATGAACAAATTCAGACCAATAACTTTTCAGGAGTTGCTCGTGAGAATATTCCTTTTAGTGACGTCTTGTACTTTCATGATCTTATATTTCTACTACAAATTTTAGACAATAATCTTAGTCCTTTCTATGAATATACTTTAGTGCATTCTTCATCCGGCTGTTTATGATGTTGA
Source organism: Drosera capensis (assembly GCA_001925005.1). NCBI lineage: Eukaryota > Viridiplantae > Streptophyta > Magnoliopsida > Caryophyllales > Droseraceae > Drosera > Drosera capensis. The sequence continues at coordinate 115,215 of LIEC01012153.1, forward strand.
TAGTCGTCGTATAAACCTCGACACAGATTATTAAAGTTGTTGTAGTAGCAATATATTTCTTTCTTCTTCTTTTTAATATACATAGAAAGTGTCAAACTCCATTAGCCAGTTTATGTCAAACTTATCATTTTCGCCAAAAATCCAGTCTTTTTCGATTTGTCTCGTTATTTGGCACAATCAAAGATTATTGTTCGTTGTGTTTGATTAAGTCGTGTGTTTGTTGCTTTGTTTGTCGAATTTTGCTTTTCATTTTGGAATGTGATTTTCGATTTGATGGTGTAATGAGTTTTGATTTTGAGACGTCTGTTATTTGGAGGTTGATTTTAGGATTTTTTTTTTCTCTCTTTTCAAATCAGTAGCTTTCACGATTTCAATTAGGTTACTTGTATGAATTAAGAAGCAATTCATGGGTGGAGGCTTATCAATTATGTTTTGGGGATTTTCTTTGTTTCAAATCTGTGATGAAATATTTTAGGGAAAAAATATTGATTCTTCATATCCATTTTTTCACGTTGGATTGATAGTAAATAGATTTTCATATAGTAGTATAGAATTTGAAGAGTACAAGTACACAACGTCTATAATGATAGTTTACAAAATTTCACTTTGTAGTCCACAAGAAATTGAGGCAGTTCATAATTTCATAAGATTCAATGTATGGTTTATTTGAACGAGTTCATATTCTTTGAGATCAAATTCATGTTGTTGATTTATTTTTTTAATGATTGTAGATCAATGAAAATATTGAATGGCCCACAACCGTTAGAAATGGAACTTGTAAGTCTATGTACATTTGAAGGAAAATATTATTCATCACCATGAAGAAGTTCTCGTCGCCCGTAGACATATACGATCAATTGTTAGATAACTTTGACCGTGATAGTGATGTGACAAATATCTGCCATGTGTACACGTGAGTAAATCGCGGTGTGATCGAGATGGAAGCTACGAATAGGACAAATTCACCTCCACTTTCAAAAAGTAGCTCTCCAAGTGTACATTTTGATGTAATGTAAGTAGCAACTACCGTTTATATGATCCTCCTCTCTGCAATACACATTATATATCAATCGGTGTTCATAAGATTATCTGACAATTCATGGATTTTTTGTCCATAAGTATACTAAATCGGACTTTCATTTGTTATCGTTTGTAGAGGCCTTGGAATGAAGAAAGTCCAAGTATTGTGACTGCTCAAAACACTGGCAACACCTCCATCGAGTTATACCGTGATTATATCAAAGGCATTCGTCAAGCTTTTGCAAACGTCGAAGAATTTCGTGCAACTATAAAGTATTATCCCATTTCTATACGGTGGGACTTCAAGTTTTAGAAAAACACCACTGAAAAGATAGTAGTTTTTTGTATCGATAGAAATTACAATTGGCAAGTTTATGATTCATGATCAAAATGAGATGACCAGTTTGCGATATGTAAATGTAATCTGACGCACACTTGTGAGAGCAGCTTGGGAGACAGAGATCATCCCAAAATAAAGGTTGTTAAGGTCTCGAATATTATAAAGAGAAAGTTACGACATACATCAAACTATGCACCAAAAGATATCATAAAGGATGTACAAGACAAATATGATGCTGATTTATGATATCACCATGCTTGGCGAGGGAAAAAGCATGCTTTAGAGGAGATTAGTAGGAGATCAAGATGCTCATTCGATTAATTAGATACGTATTATAGTAATTTGAAGCTCTCAAATCCCGAAAGGATTGCGAAATATGAGGAAGCAAGACAATTCATTCACCTGTTATTGACTTTAGAGCGTCTCCTTTTGGATTTGTTCGAGGGTATAGGCCTTGCGTATTCCTCCATTGGGCATTCTTGGAGAGTGAGTACCGTGGATATCTTATGTCTGTAATGGCTATGGATGCTCAGAATAAGCTTTTTTCAATTGCATTTGTAGTTGTTGGAGCGAAAAACAATAAGAACTAGGCATGATTCTGTGATGAATTTATACATGCTTTGTCGCAATATAGTGGTGAAATATGACATCAATACATATTCTTTTCGGATCGTCATAGCGGGTTGTTGAATGCAATTTCTCTATGATTTTAGCATGCTTGTTACTCCTATTGCCTGAGACACCTTGTGGATAATTTTGAGAAGTGAACGTTCTCTACTCTGTTATTGTATTTTTGTTTTTTATGTAGTTTATATGTGTAGTTAAGACAGTTTACATATTTTTTTTATGCAGTTCATAAAATGTCAATGCCAGTATACATCCTATGTGTTGCAGATCCTCATAAAATACCTTTATCTGAACAAGAATCATTGACTGAATGTCTTCAAAAGTGCCGCTTATATCATAACAGTTGATGTTTTTCTAACAAACATCAACAAAATTATTAACACGATAGAATTATCAAGGACATCGCTCAATCACATGTAGAATGTTGGACCAATGTGCTTTCCCCAAAAAATACTAGGGGATCATGACGAACAATCTAGAGGAATGCTTTAACAATTGGATTAAATAATTTTGTCACATTTCGATCACCGACATGGTTGGTCAAATTCAGATCCAGATGATGAATTTGATGTATGAGAGACGAGAGGTGGATTTCGACGACGCTACTGTGTTGTGCCATATCCCAAAAAAAAAAAATTAGATATGATCTATGAAGTGAGTTGATTTTGAGGCTCTATCGTCCAACCCATTTCAAGTTCGAAGTCATTGACAAGAATTCTACTCATGTAATACAATCTTGAGCAGAAGACTTGCACCTGTAGGTAATGGCAAGTGAATGATTTGCCATATAAACAAGCTTTTGCTACTATTGAGCCCAAGGGTTAACCCTTGTACATGTATTGTGATCCGTATTTTACAGTCAAGATGTATAGGAATACTTACAGGGAGGTTATCAATCCGATTCCTCAAAACCGTAACCTAAAATACCACTTGATCATATACAGATTAGAGCATCCAATGTCCCAACATAACTAGGACGTTGGAGGAGGAGGAGGATTTCATCTCAAGTTAATGCGAGGTGAGTAACGTGTAACAGATATAAACAACCTGGGCATAATTGATGAGCCTGTCAAAACCCAATCTGTAGTGATTAAAGACTTTGATTTCATTAAAAAAAAACTCCTGTAATAGAATTTAATTTCTTTTGTTCTTAAGACTTTGTATTCGATTTATTATAAACATGCAATTCTATTATGCATTTTGTGGTGTATGGAAAGGTAGTTCATGGTTCGTTATAAGGCAGTTCATGATTCATTATAAGAGAGTTCATGCATGATCATAAGGTAGTTCATTGTGTATAGGTAGGTAGCTCATGATTTATGATAAAGGAGTTCATTGTGTAAATTTATGTGATCATTGTGTATATATAGTAGTGCATGTATTTTTATAAATAATTTCTTGATTTTGTATCATTTGCGGTTTATATTTTAGCAATATAGGGAGTTCACAACGTACTTTGTCATTTTAGATGTTCATAATAAATTATTGAAGAAGTTCATAGTGAGTGTTTAAGTAGTTCTTTGTCAGTTTTTAAGGAGTTCATGATTTAATTATATGAACAGTTTATGCCTAATGTTCTTAATTATATTGATTATTTATAAAATCGAAAATTGATTGCATATAAAGAACCTATGTCATGTGAATTACTTAATTTCACAAAGAACCTATGTCATATGAACGTTCTTAACTTCATAAAGAACCTATGCCAAATGAATGTGTGAAAGTATCAACTACTATCAAACAAGATGATCATATTCATCATTTTTTTCAACATATTAACAACTTCATCATGCATTATCTCTTTCTACTAGACATCAACCCACTTCTTTCAACTTATCAACTTAATATTACTATTACTATCGATTATTTTCTATAAAAAAATATACTTATTCATTAACTTAACTTGATAGTATGAAGTTCCATTATTTATGGACATGTTAAATTAATGACATTTACGTTGGCAGTTCATTATAACCTGATAGCAGTTTATTGTATCTCAATAACAATTCATGAAAACAAAAAAGGTAGTTCATAAGGCACAACAGAATGATAATGAACATACCAATTTAGGAAAATCAACATAACAGTTTACAAATCTGAAAAGACCAGTTTATAATAATAGACGTACCAATTTAGAATAACCAACATAGCAGTTTACAAATCACAAAAAGAACAATTTATGATCTAGTAGAATAGGAGGAGAAGACCCAATTTCTGATGGAGTAGGAGAAGAAGATCCAATTTCTACAACTTGTGGCTTCTTCGCTCCATGCTTTGCTTGTGTGACCCTCAGAGAATACCGCTTTGTTCATTTATCCTTTTTGGTTCTTTTCTTCACAGCTTCAACAATTGTGGTTACTTTCGATGAATCTGTTTCACCTTCTTGTTCTTTTTTTTTTTCTTTTTTTTGCAACACCATCAAAACCATCATCAACATCCTTATTATTATCACCACCATCAAAACCATCATCATTTCCATTCTTCTCATCTACACCATCACCATACTTTATCTCATCTACATCATCATCATCTTCCTTTTCTACAAATCCATCATCGACATTTCTCTCATCCATAAACCAATTATCTTCACCCTTCTTGTTATCCACAACCTTATCATGACCATCAAATCTAACATCTACATGCTCTTCCCTTTTCTCCTCATCAAATATCCCCTCCTTCGATTTTTCCTCTACAAATTCCCCCTTCCTCTGATTTTTTCTTTTCCTCTACTGGATTCTCAAGCACCTTTATTTTACGTATATTCACAGATGAGGTAAACAAGAAAAAAAAAAATTCATACGTATTAAAATAGAAGTTCATGGATATTGAAAAAGCAGCTCATGAATATTGAAAAAGCAGTTCCCAGAAATTGTGTTGAAAAATTATTTATACAGTTCATGATTATTATGAAAGAAGTTCAAAAATGGTGTAGCTTCAATTCAAGGCTATTACCTGTTATAGAGGTGCCAAAATTTCGATCAATAATTCAGAGCTCTCACCATCACTGGGAAAGATTGAGATGATATCATGAGACATAATTTGAGATAGGAAGTGTATAGTGCACTCTGGAATATCCATTGTTTTGTTTTCGTTCCAATGCAACATTCGAGGGATATGCACATCTTTCGTTGGGTTCGTTATTATGCCTTCAAGTTGTTTGCACAACCAAACCAATATAATCCTCCATACAAAGAAATCAAACCGTGCATCATTTTAATAGAAAAAGATAGATAAAAAAAATAACAATTTATATCAATAGTGCATACGCATATCCTTCCAAGTAAGGGGGTTGATTATCATCCTCACCTTCCCCTTTCTTCTTGCTCTTTTTTATGGGAACTGTCCTCTCAAATGCTTTATACTTGAGGATGGCCTCTACAATTGATACGTACACAATGACACCCGTAGCATATTGTGAGATCATTTTCAAATTATTCACATAAGAGAAGAGAAGAGAAAGGGATATACAACGTTGTCTTCAAAAACAAGATATAATTACATGCAAACAAGATAAACACTCTAACAAAATCAGAAGGCATCTCCTCATCCTCTCCTTGCCCTAATTCGATCAGTTTCTTTGTGTTTTTTTTCCTTTCTATCAAACAAACGGTTGAACGTGGTGCTATCCAACCTCGACCTATAATTTACATTCAAACTATAAGAACGGAATCCAACAATCAGAGAAATTTATTCTTTGGTCAGGGGGAGGAAAATATTCTCAACACCTACTGCCAATCCTAATGGTTTTACACTATCATATCTAACACATCCTTCAATCATGGAAAACGTGTCTATGAAGCAAGAGAAAAACGTGGAGTTTAGTTTCACCCACTATTTTCAACCGCTGTATCGTTTTACTGAAATAAGCAATGGAACGTCTTGTTTGGAGGCATGTCGGTGTCTTGTTTACTCTTTTATTCCCACTCGATCTCGTCGTGGTTGAACTACAAAAGAAGAAAAGAAAATTGATTACATCAATTTTTTGGTCCATTTTTTCTCAAACCACGAAAACAAGGATTCATAACAAAACGTAAGTGTGAGACTAAATTGACAAAATTAAAGGAAGAAAACACAAACCAAGAGACAATTCCTTCGATTCCCTAGAGGTCGATGGCTGTTTCGACTTCGATAGCTTCTTCAATGAATTTTCGATCTTGACACGTTTCGCTAACTCCTTGGATTTCATTCTGATTGTTGTATGACGTTTCTTCAATGTCATTTTGGAGCTTGAATTCGTTTTCATTGTGATGAGATGGTTATGGTGGTGGTGTTGATTTGGGAAGTTTTGGAACCATTGTGGGAAGAATGGAGAAGGGGATCAAGAATGAAGATGAGGTTTTCTTGGGGTGTAGGTTGGGGTGTTTCAAATTTTGGTGTGATTGAGTTGAGTTAAGCATGGGTAGGGGTATTTGGTTGAGTTAAACTAAAGCTATGTTTGGTACGCAAGATAAAGAGGGATGGATTAACTAAATCTACTAATCCTATATTTGATAGAAAAAATAGTACCTAAATTAGCTATCCCACCTAATAGGATAACACCTCTAATCCTCTCACTATCAATCTCATTCCCTCATGTTATTATTAATCTTATCTATCGGGATAACTACTTAAACATCTTGATTAAACGGTTGCCCACCACCCAATATCCATCGCCAATCGTCGTCAACCGCTTATCGCCCAATTTCGACCGTCTATAGAACACCAGCCATCATCAACTGCACACTGTCAACAGTCGATCGATGACCATAGACCATCAATCACTGACCGTATATCGATGAGCGCCAATCGTCAGAGTGATCCCTGCCGAGTGTTGTCCCCTGGCTGTCGCTCGATCGACGACCATCAACCGTCGACGATAACCATCATCGATCACCAATCCTTGGCCACCGACTGTTGATCGTCGGCTGTCGCTCGACCACCCACCACCAACCTCGCCTATCCACAACCGTTGTCCAACTCCCGACCCACACATGACTCATGATCGTACCATAAATAGATTTTTATTGAACTTTAGTCTCATAATATCATTTGTATCAAATATGGCTTGTGAAGGACAAGATGGGATAACTAATCCCAGAATCAATAATGAAGGTATTAATAATCCCCTAACTATTTATCCTTTCTTATCTCATCAGAGTATCAAACGAGACCTAAGGGTAAAGAGTCCATTTCGGATATGTTGTAGTTAGGTAAAATCTAACTATATGTTCTATCTAAAATATGATAGACAGAAGAGAATAAATTATCAACTAACCGTAATCAACCTAGGCAAGATAAGAATAGGTAGTGGATTGTTTTAGTGGGTATGAAGTTACATGTGAAAACATTTTAGGTACCACAGTATAAAGAGAAATTCATTTAGGTATTTTTAATTACTGCCACCTAATAATAATCTCAAAATTAATAACTTTGATACTAATTTTTGCATTATTTTCAAGGATAGAAAGAGTTCCATCAAAATAGCAACAAAATATCCAATTTTATTCAGTAAATTGTTTGATTTTCCAATTCTACTCTATGGAATAGAATGTTTCAATTTTATTCCATAAATTGATTTTAAGTAAAATTTCTACTCTTTTTAAAAATAATTAAATCTTACCATAAAAAAAAGAATAGAAAAGAATTGAAAGTAACTATCCGATTTTTTTTATTCTCAAACCTATCCCTAATCGTTTCAATCAAAGAGAGAAAAAATAGGTTCTAATGATTAATTCTCTAAGTTTGCATCGTGGATCAACTATTTAAATACAATGACTTTGTTTTTTCGATCAGTTTTCGAATCTGTTATATTGTTCTCTTTGTTTGCTTCTTCTTCTGGTGTATGTTTTTTGTTCAATAAGGACGTAGTAAACTAATATACAATCGATCTGTTAAACCGATATTGATAATAGACCCAAACTCATTTTATAGTTTAAAACCTCCAAAATTTATAAAATAAAATTAAGATGTTGAATCTGTTTATGCAATAGAATTGAAACTTAAAATTATTTTACTGAATAAAATTGAAATATTTTATTTCATAAAATAGAATTGAAAAATCGAACAATTCACGAAATAAAATTAAATATTTTATCATAAAATAGTCTATGAGCCATGGTTTTGGAGAGATGGCTTTCCAAAATTTGTAATGTCTCTTTCATTTTTCCTATTTATATGGGTTAAATTTTGTAATGGCATCGACCATCATAAGAAAGGGCATGGAATAAACACAATAACAATGAATATAATCCAGATCTCTCATTATAAACAATGATTTAACAAAGATAAGATCGACGCAATCTTATTTTCAAACAAACATAAAAAAAAATATGTTTCATGTCATTTTAACATTCCGGAATAAGATCATACCAATTTAAATGATATATCTTGATCGGGAAATTATCTGCGACCCTTGCAGCCTCCAAAAGCTAAGGTACCATGTTAATTTCCTGGCTAGATTATAGTAACAAGCTAGCTGGTTTGACCAAATAGTCATTAATAATTAAAGCTGTACTTTGGATTTATACATAACAGAATTTGACTCTCCATCAGGGTTGACTTCAATCTCGTGCTAGCTCCACATTGTTCCTATTCTAATTAGAAGAAGGTAAGTTTCTTGCTCGAGTTGCCTGTGTTAATACGCAAAAGAGAAGATTCTCATAAAGATATGAAAGTAAAATAAAAATAAAATACTCGAGATAATCTTGTCAAAAATAGAATTATAAAAAAGAGAAAAATATGCAACTACATCTGGTTAAGGAAAGAGTCGGCCAGAGAGCGAATCTTTATGCAAAGTAGTAGTACATAACTTACGGTCATGACATTGAGCAAGAGGCAAGATTTTATTGTAAGATAAGAATGATCAGTTATCAACACGAATTAGAAAACATTCTCTAACTTCCGAATTTTCCACCTTATGGATTCAATCATTATCGCAAGCTGAGAATTGACACTCCCACTACCATATTATTGAGTATACGAGTAGATTTCATGATTAGCACATGGTTTTTCAATCATTCAGTTACTCCAAATAAGCTTAAGTACTCTTCACGTTCTTTACAAGTAATTAGCACGAATATCATGAAAATTATGATGATGTATTATCATCAAGGAGGTTAAACCTTCATGTGTAGACTACGCTTCCTCTGATGATATATTATCAGAGATTCGACACAATTATAGATATCCAGAAAAAAATCTTTACCCTTACACAATATCCAAGTTGTGTTCTCTTTGCTTTTATATTGATGAATTGTACTCCCTCCCTCCTGTTCATGATAACATAAATATTATATAATAATTATATTATTTATTATTTATTTTGATAGGTTATTTTTCGTAACAAATGATCCAAACATACAAAAATTCAATAATATTCATAAAATTATCCGCACAGACAAAAATTCGTCAGACATATAATTTGATCCAATTCTCACTCTCTTTCCATCCTCCTCCACCGCCGCAACAACCACCACCACTGACGAAACCATGGACTCATCCACCGCTGATCTATTGTTGGTTTGGTGGAAGAAAGCAAGGGATCCAGAATGCGATTGAAGGACCTGCTTATTCAGTCAAGAACATTTTGGGGCAGTCTTCCCCACCTGAAATTCAGAAGGGAGATTTGGGGGATACGAAGAGGAGCGGAGATAAAAAGCTGCAGGAAGAAACCGCGGGAAGGAACATCCGCTCAGTCTAAGCCTGAAAGCGAGTATAAAAAGGGACAACAGATTTTCCTTTGAAGATAGAGGAGCTCTTGCCTTCGCTAGACATATTAAGCAATTTCAAGCCGTATAAAGCAATTCCACCTGCTCCGCTTTGCAACACCCTCCACTGCTATATAAAGTTGTCACTTTATCCAATGTTCTTGGTTTTGAACCGCCACCTTGAACTGCCACCCTATCTACAGTACAATGTCATCGAGGTGGGTTTCCATATATGGTAATTACATAAACATGTTTACATATTTGGCATAGCATAAATATTAGTCACTCATGGATTTGCCAAGCCTGATATCTCATGTTAGCATTATCCCGTCAATGCATTAACAGCTTGATCCTATTATTCAGCACTAAGGTTGTAACAAACCCAATGTGTTCTTCACTTCTCAACGACATTTCAAGAAAAAACAATAAATAGATTATCAGAAAACGTAGATATCTTCTTTCAATCAAGCTGATATATCATGAAACAGGGACGCATTTGCACTTACTCCTCCATTAAAGCAAAATCCTACCTTGTCGATCTATTGTCGTTGCTAAAAGTATGGGTTGTTCTTCTCCTACTGTTAAAATTGGAAACAATCCAAGTTTGTTGTAATCTCTTGTAAACGGTTATAATCCTGATTTTTTTTATTTTTTTTTATATATGCGTTTTGTTTCATTTTTGTGCATGTGCTCTGTGTTATTTGTTCATACTTGGGTGATCTGATAATACATAGTCTCATATTAATATCACGTTGTCATTTTTTATTCATATGCTCTATTTCATTTATGTATGTTCTTTGTTTCATTTGTTCATGTATTCTGATTCGAAACAGAGCGTCGTTCTAACAAAAGCTTTGTTTCATTTTTGTAATGACGTTCTGTTTTTATTTTTTTTATCAAGCTTTTTTTTATTTTATTTTATTGAGACTCTCTATTTCATATTCCGACAGTGTAGCTGGATTTCGACGAAGATTTTGACGATATTTCAAATTTCGGCTAGATTTCGACGAGGTGGTCGGATTCCAACGAAGATTTTGGTGAAGTTGCATTTCGACAACAGTTGGGTGATTGTAGAGATTGGGAGATGAAAATCGAGTTAGGGATTTAAATTATATGGATGAATTGTATGTTTTTGAAATTTTGATTCCTTGTGTATCTTTTTGTTATTTTTTTCAAGTTTTTGTATGTCTAGGTAATTTGATCTATTTTTTATTAATAAACGATATGATATGAATTTTATTTTGATTCAGGGTTATAGTTAACAACTTATACTATGTTTAATATTTCACGATAAATTTATAAAAAAAAATATCGTTTGATCTTCTCACGAATCATTCGTAATGTTATTATTTACGTGATCAAACGTACCAAATATCCATGGGCTCTCCCAAATATTCGATATCCACGGATAACCCGTTATCAATATTATTTTGAAATATATATGCACATAATATTTATATGTTGAAATACATTACTTCTTCATCCCACAATAGATGCCCACTTTGATATGACATGCATATCGATGCAAAGTTTGACATAAGTATAACTGCGATCAATGTATTTTTTTGTAAATTTATCGTGAAGCATTAATGGTTATGTAAATTACATACTTCAACCTAATATATATTGCGGGACGATCAGGTATTTGATATGAAAAAAAGACTTGTGTTCAGATTTGTGCAAAACACCTATATGTTGCATCTATTGTAACACGAAGGGAGTACTATTTAAATATATAAATAAACAAAACATAATTCTAAATAATATCAATCACATTGCTTTAAGCTTATTCAAATTTTTTATCGAAAAAAATATACACATTTGGGTAGTTCCCCAAATCCAAAAATCCACGAATGATGGGGTATAGATAACTCATGAGGTCCCAAAGCCTGATCGGATCAGGTTCGGGTTAAGGTTTTAAATCCGATCAGGTTCGGATCAGGTATGAGGGTGGGTTTTGAGTTTCGGGTTTGGATATTGCAATCCTCGATCCGAATCCGTCTCATTATTATCCCTATTTCTATCTGGGTCTAGCACACTCCAATGATCGACAAATGTATTCACTAGTTGTTCAATGCTATTTTCTCTGAGCCTATTGTACATAAGATTATAATTTAAAGATAACGTAGTAAAAATTGGAGAAAAAAAACACAATAAGAAACCACCAATGTGAGATGATAATGATAGCTATCGATTTGTTCTAAGTTCATAATAGTAATCCGTAAACATACTTGTGTAGGTGCCGCCATTGAATACAAAAGGTCGGGTTCATGTACGATCTCAAAACCTTAGCCGTCACTTTATATCCTAAGTCACGTTACATGGTAGACTTACAAATAAACTTTACAACTCAAATCAACCAATCAAACCCAAACGAATCTAGACCGTAGATCTTACTAATCAACGGTTTTAAATTCATGGATTTCAACATTATCCAAGATCGGATTAACTTTGGATTAGGCCGGAATATGAAAAGCTGAGTCACTTGCAATTCTTGTTGGTGCACAAAAAGCACAGCAACGCGTTTTCCCGTGAATAAAAATAAATGCGATTAAAAAAAAGGACAATTTGGATATTGCGTATTGATAAGTGATGGTGGTTATGATCTGACGTGGATATTGCTTGATTATTTTGTGGATAATTACATTACATGTGAGACTGTGACTGTGGCTTTCTAGATGGAAGAGTACAGAAAATATAGACCTTAGCCTTTTGTACATGAAATTTTTGACCCACACGTAATCCTTATGTAAATCTCAAACCAACGATCATGGAATGTAGATTGTTCAATAATCGATGATCAAGATTTGATATAAGATCGTAGACATTTGGATTAACCTATTTATTTAACAACGTTGATTCTAGCGTGCCCCTATTGCTTGTGAAGAATTTCTTAACAATGTAATCCTTGTGTAAATCTCAAACCAACGATCATGGACGGTTGATTATTCAATTATCAAGATTTGATGTAAGGTCATATACAATCGGATTATCCTATTTATTTAACAACGTTGATTCTAGCATGCCCCTATTGCTTAAGAAGAATTTCTTAAGCTAGTCCAGTTAACATAGGTTTGGAAATATTTGTTGTGCTTTGACCGCATCTACATGCGAGTTTAAGCGAATGGTAGGTTTGATGATAGAGGTTCAATTGTCGCAATGAAGATTTTATTCTTATCTATCGCATAATTTTTGTCGTTGTACGATCAAATTCAATCACATACTTCATAGATCACTACTAATTGGAAGCTGAAATTAATAATAAGTATAGTTTATATATCTAGAAGATTGAAAAAACGGTTTCTTCTTATAATGGATTTGTGTATATTTCAAAAGCCTTGTTATTTTTTATTGTAAGTCAACATAGGTGTTTTAATCCAATTTTTTTCTTAGAAAAATAAATATGTATTTGACTTTTTAGTTATTATCCAGCTGAGATGGTAATGGTTGACCTAAACTCTATCAAACTACTTACTAGTACAATAAATAGAAGTAGTATATAACATTGCTTCATCTTTTTTTGTTTCTTATTGCATTTAATATTACAAAGAGTTTGTTGCAGACCAGTAACAATAAGTACTGCTTTAATTTAATTAGCAAGTTAGTCGTGTTCATGACATTATGGGTACATGCATAGTAACAGCAACTCATGCATAGTAATTTTGATCACGGACACATTTTTAATGAGGTAATTAGGAGACCAAACGAGCATGTAAATAGGGTAGGTTTGAGAGCATGTAATTTGTTGCGTCGGTCATAACAGATTTTCGTTCAGTGTTAAAATGTATATATAAGTTCTAATGTTGGAGCAACAATATCAACTGGCATCTCTATTGGGGTTTTTCATTGTACTTCCTCCCCTCCGTCCCATAAAAAATACGTTACATTATCAATATATTATTCTATACGTATTTTGAGGAGTTTTGTTATTCGTTTTAACGATGTGATAAAATAACGTCACTGGGTCAGGATTAGAATACATAACTTAAATTATCATTATCTAGAATATATAAATTAAATTATCATTATTATTTCATGATAATTTTGTATAAAACGATGTTTGATCGTTCTGCGGATGATTCGTTGCTTGAATAACTTTATCGCTAATGTAAGCCAATGTTATATTTTTTATGAGACGGAGGAAGTAATAAATTTGATTAAACTGAAGCAATTTTAACAACTTACAGTGATTTTTTTATCAGAGCGATCATGAATATATATCAGGTATATCGAAAAAATCATCATATGATTCACTAAATAGCCTATAAACCTAGAAGTAGGGTATTTTACTCCATATTTTGAACATCGAATAAAGTTGACCTTTTTTAACAAGCATGGTGCAATCATTTTTGTATGCATTGAACAAGATAACCCCATAACCATATCCCCTAAATATTCGTGTATGATGTATAATTCTCCCAACCATAAAAAGCACAATAAATTAATGAATATCTATCAAGACTAGCCTAATTTTCCAGCCAAATTAAGGACCAAAGGAGTTAAGGTTTGGATTAGGCAGATGTCGGCTAAGAACATAAGAAACATAATCACGTACGATCATCGGATTCATATAACTTATAAATGTTGTTGACTAAGAATATTTGCCATTACATTTGTAACGCTCCGAAATCCGACATGTCCGACACGTGACGTTATGACGTCATACACTCAATCCATGATAGGACCAAGTAACCCAAATAGGTTTGTAGGTTATGGAAACTAAGGAAAGCTACCAATCATTATCATTATAAACCTAAATAATGTTATGCAAACCCAAAAGTATTTATGTATTAGATTTGCAGGACACTTCCATGACTATGCGATCGATGAGTACATGTAAGCCATTTTCTAGTTGTCATAAGAAAATATACGCGTCATATCAAACTATATACGTAATAATAGCTTATACATCTTTGTTCTTTTTTATACTCTTTTACTTACTTAACCATCGCAAGTACATGACCCGACATGAATGATAGAACTCAATGAGGTTAAAAGAAGAAAAGAGATTTTTGAGACATAGACACTGATTTGGAGCAAGTTCTCATTCACATATTATCCATCAAAATCATTTGAAAATCCATTGTTTTTTTATGAAACTATTTCTGTTTTTCAAAAATACTACACGTGATTTGGGTTCGCGATCCAAAATTACTACGTCTCTTGCCTATATTTCGGTTTGATAGACCCTCACTTGCACGTTGAAGGTCCCCTGCAGAGGAAAACCTTACACCCAATCACCCGATGTTCTCACAACCTCTTATCGTTGCGCATACGAAGAGAACCACACTTGTTCTCTTGTTACCTAGATTTAACGTATGACCCAGTCAAGTCCGCTTAGAACGCTCGTAGAGCCAAAGAATCCGATCCCGGAGGATCCACTATACAACCTCATCGACGAAAACGGACTTGTTCGGTTATCTTTACTTTGTTATATTGTTTGTTATACTTTTTCTTAAAATCACACTTCTTTTACCATTACACATGTATAACATAATCATCACAAAACTTACACACCATTCTTTTCCATTTCTATCATCCACGGTATTGCAACATATTAGATATACCGTTTGACCACAAGGACGTTTGCATCATATTAAATGTCCCAGCCTTTGAGACGGGTGTTCCGACCTTTGGAACAACCGTCCCAGCCTTTGGGACGAATGCCCCGAACTCTAGAACACGCATACTGATTTTTGGGATAGGAGTCTCAGATTGTGTCCAATATGTCTTTTTGACGCATTTAAATCTATAACTTCTCGTATACATATCCAAAATTTATTTTGTAAAATTATACATATATTAGACTATATAATAACCTTTTTATATCATTAGAGTTCTTATCATGAAGTCTTACCAATAATTACAGTTAATTCGTTTAAGTTTACTAATCAACTCATAACTCGTTACATACAACTTCAAATTATGATTTATAAACTATTCTAGAAACAAAACTCCAAGAGATTTCCAGTGATATAAGGGTCGTTTTCTAACTCTCACAAAATAATTTTAAATTAAGCTACAAAGTCATTTACAGTTTAACATATCTGAACCTTTTGATTTCTATTTTAAGATTCATAAATTTATATCATGTTCTTTCAACTTCATTATAAATTAGACATATAAAGATTCATCATATATTAAATTGGAATTTATTTCAAAGGCTATTGGGACTAAAAATTTTAGATTTGTCTACGACTCTCTTATCTCCGTAACGTTCGTTATATGTATCATACTTTGTAACTTTTATTCTTTGTCGTGTTTTTAATCCTATTTATTCCAAATATATGCTTCATATTTTTGTTTTAATATTTATATATTCCAAAATTCTCAGATATTACAAAGTCCTATCCATCTGATACAGAAGTGTGATACGTGTCGTACTGGACATGATTCAACTCGCATATTGAATTCTTCTGTTGCTCAATCAAATATATAACGAGGGATCTGTTAACTTATAACAAAGATGGATGAAATCAATTGAAATAATGACCAGCATGATATAAATCGAAGTTCATCTTTACAAAATCTTCATACAATTGCTGTGTTTAACTTGGACGGAAAAAGTCACAAAATATCTCCATTGTTTTGTAATTACAAATTTCTCGATTTATGCCAATTGTTTTGATTATTTGCATCTTGTAGTCATATGCATTGGGAAAGTAATTTAAATTAATCTTATCCAACGGGTATATAGTGTTCAATTGTCGGAATTAATTACGCTTAAATGCTGACAGGAGTCTGACGTGTTTTCAAAATTTTGGTTTGATTATGTTTTCTTTAATTTCTCACCGTCGATGCTTCTTTGGTGTTTTTCATCCCATCCGAATCCTACGGTGTAGGATCATGCCAAAAGTTTCCGTTACCTGTACGGACTTTCTTTGAATTTCCATGTCAACGGTTTTCCACTGCAGAAAAACAAATTAAAAAAAACTGTTCTGCTCCATAAAAAAAAGATAAAAATATAAGAAAAAGAAAAAAGGATCTGTTCGTTTTCTTCTTTTTATGAAACGTTTTTCATAAAATAAATTGAAAAGAAAAAGACATATCCAAAACTAAAAATTTAATTCTCCGTCCAAAAATTGATGTCACTATAGTGTTAAAACAAAGATTTACGTCCTTATCATATATTTTATAATATTTTTTTTTTAATTTTAATTCTCAATCACACAATATAAAAGATTTAAAGATGTTAAATCGAGATAATAAAAAATAAAATACACAAAATTATCATGGGAAAACTCAAATCCTTGGACAAAAACCCCACAAATCGCACCATCATAATAATTCTTGATGGCAAATCATTATGACAAACGATTACAAAACGTTTCAAATCATATTAAATCTCAACTCAAATCCTAAAACTCAACAAGAACGATTAATAACATGATGTGTTTATAACCTCATAAAAACGTGTTTTAATAAAACTAATCTTGCTGGTAATCCCAAGATACGAGCGTGTCTAACCCAGCACGACCATGTCACCTTCCTACACCAACCTCGAAGTACCGACTAACCAGGTCGATGCTCGCTCCAGGGGAAAAAACACCTTCTTCTCGAAACATGATCTCTTTCTAATTTTGTCTACAGTGATGTAAGGCTTGAATATTATTTTTTTTTATCATTTCAGTCTTTCATGATATTATCATATTCGTTTGATTACGAAGACGCTGCGATATGAGAGAGATTGTTTCATCGTTTTTGTTCTTTTTTTGGATTTTTTTTTCAGATTGATTCATTTATGATAATCATTTTTAATCCTATGAAATGATTAATTCAATTTCAAAATTCATCAATAAAAAAAATCTAAAAAAAATTAACATTCCGTGTGATTCAAATACAGACAAGCTCACAAATGAGAACCCAAATCCGCAGCTAACGCGCACTTCACACTACACCCAGAGTACCCAAAACACCAAAAACAAAAAAAGCCCCCAAAACACAAAAAAAATCTTCTATAAAAACCAACCATCGTCCACTCTTCTGCACCCTGCTACAAGCTCTTCATCTTCCCCTCATTCACCACACTTTCTCTCTCTAGATCACCATTTTCTCTCTCTACCTAGCCGGAAAACCCAGCATGCCGGCCGCTGGAATCGCGCCCTCTGCCGGGGGAAAAGAGTACCCCGGCGAACTCACACTCTTTGTGACCGTAACTTGTGTCGTCGCCGCCATGGGTGGTCTCATCTTCGGTTACGATATCGGAATCTCAGGTAACGAAACGATCGGAAATTTTCAGATGGAAAAATAACCCATTTTGGGGATTTGTTGTTTTGAGATCATGATAATTTGGGCAAATGGGTTTCGGTTTTTTTTCTTGTTTCCCCTGTTCTTGTTGGGGAAAATAAGTACCCAAATTCCCAATTCTTTATCTTGATCTGTTTTTCCTTGATGGGTTTTGGGCGAAATCGATTACCCATATTTAACTTTTCGCTGATTGGATTCAGTTTTGTCAAGATGGGTCGGTTCGATAGGAAACAATCCTTCACACTGGTTTGAGAAAATCCGTAAACAGTCTCTCCGTGTTACAACAAAATGAACTTACATTACTACACACTTGATGGGATTATTTAGATTGTTGAGTTTCGGTCTAATGAATTCGGTTTTCTTTGTTTTTCTTTCTTAGGTGGTGTGACGTCGATGTCAACGTTCCTGAAGAAATTCTTCCCGTCAGTATACCGGAAACAAGAAGCCGACACGTCCACAAACCAATACTGCAAATTCGATAGCCAAAGCCTCACAATGTTCACCTCATCTCTTTACCTGGCGGCCCTGTTGTCGTCCATGGTCGCATCCACGGTTACTCGGAAATTTGGCCGGAAACTGTCGATGTTGTTCGGCGGTATATTGTTCTTTGCTGGTGCACTGATCAATGGTTTTGCAAAGGATATTGCTATGTTGATTGTTGGGAGGATTCTGCTTGGGTTTGGTGTTGGGTTCGCTAATCAGGTAATTGTTCAGTGTTTTCTGTGAGCTTGTTGTGATCGTGAAAATCTGGTAATTCACTGTTTCCAGAAAGCAGGGAAGCTGTTTCGTCTGCTTTCAAAAAGCTTGATTGGGTTTTCAATTTCTTACCCATTTGTGAATATTTTCAATGATACTTTCATATATGGATAATATTGATTCAGAGTTGATGATTGAGGAGTATGATCGGGATCTACCTACTTTTGAAAATTATAAGATGCTTTTTTATGTTACCTGATTTTGTGCTTTAGAAAAATCAACCTAATAATGATGGTGGATGTACTCATTTCCCTTTCATTATTGATTGTTGGGGTTTCTTTATCGTTCTTAGATAAACAGTCCAATAATGTTCGTAGGTGGTCTTATTGGTACGTTAAAATAAAATTCGGTAATACAGAGTTTTACGCCAGCAATCAACAAACTATTGCACAACATGAACGTTATTCCGATTAAATTATCTTTACGTCTTGTACAAATCAGGGTAATTTTTTAGTGAATTTCTCACTAGATAATCTCTATATACCATAGCATTAATCTTGCAATAATGAATTGTTAATTTTTTTTTGATAAAAATGAATTGTTAATATTGATGGATAGGGGATCAATATTTGATAAAATTATTTTACGAAATTTTAGTACTATAAAAAATTAAAATTAATGGTATTAAATATCTTTGAGTCAGAGTTTTGACTATCCTATGTTCTTCGAATTTTTCAAAATTTCACGTTTAGTGATAGTGACAAAAGCTTTGAAAAATCAGATAAATCTGATAAAAAAAAGCTTGAGCTCAGTAGTCCTATTACAGTTAGATTGACCGTTCTTGTTTGAAATTCTTGTATTTCTACATTCTGATTTATTATATGGTCCTTTACCAGTATCAAATTGATAATTGTCTGTGACAGGATTACAGTTGATGCTTACATTATCGATTAATTATTTCTTATGTTGATGTTCACAGTCGGTGCCTCTGTACCTATCCGAGATGGCGCCATACAAGTTCCGAGGGGCTCTCAACATAGGATTTCAGCTCTCGATCACCATTGGTATTCTCGTCGCAAACATCTTGAATTACTTCTTTGCCAAGATCCATTGGGGGTGGCGTCTCAGCTTAGGCGGTGCCATGGTTCCTGCCCTTATCATCACCGTCGGAGCACTTGTCCTCCCCGACACCCCCAACTCTCTCATTGAGCGTGGTCGTCATGATGAGGCCCGTGCTAACCTTCGTCGTGTTCGTGGTGTTGAGGATGTTGATGAAGAATTGAACGATCTGGTTGCTGCCAGTGAAGCCTCAGCGAAGGTTGAGCACCCGTGGCGGAACCTCCTCCAGCGAAAGTAATGTTAACAATGTTACTAGGAAAAATTTTATTAGTTAATTAACTGTTGAATGGTGTAACTGATCACGGATCATGTATATGTGACATACAGGTATCGACCACACTTGACAATGGCGATCCTCATTCCTTTCTTCCAGCAGTTCACCGGGATCAACGTGATCATGTTCTATGCTCCCGTGCTTTTCAAGACGATTGGATTCGGTTCTGATGCTTCCCTGATGTCCGCTGTGATCACCGGCCTTGTCAATGTGATCGCCACAACAGTCTCCATCTATGGTGTTGACAAATGGGGTCGTCGTGCCCTCTTCCTCGAAGGAGGCTCCCAAATGCTCATTTGCCAGGTCATCATCGCGATCTTTATTGGTGTCAAGTTTGGGATCAACGGTGAGGCAGGGAACGTGCCTAAGTGGTATGCAGTGGTTGTCGTTCTGTTTATCTGCATCTATGTGGCTGCGTTTGCATGGTCGTGGGGGCCCCTAGGGTGGTTGGTTCCCTCTGAGATCTTTCCCTTGGAGATCAGGTCTGCGGCTCAGAGTATCAATGTCTCGACGAACATGTTGTTCACCTTCGTGGTGGCACAGGTTTTCTTAACGCTGTTATGCCACCTAAAGTTCGGGCTGTTCCTGTTCTTCGCGTTCTTCGTGATCGTGATGACTATATTCGTCTACTTCTTCTTGCCGGAAACTAAGGGGATACCGATCGAGGAGATGAGCCTCGTCTGGAAGAGGCATCCGTTCTGGGGCAAGTTCATTCTCGACGACGACCTTCCTCCTAGCGTCGTTGCTGCCAACCTTGAGCTTGGGAAGACCGGATCGTTCGCCAAGGCTCTCTAGTGAGTTTAGTAATATCGAAGAATTGTTTTCGTGTAATGGATACGAACAAATTGGTATTGATTTGCCCTATGTGTGGGTTCAGCAAATGGATACTCTAGGATATTGTACGTTACAGGGCTGTACATTGTTTTTTGCTATGTTGTATGTTGCTTTAGCAGAACGTTATGTCATGTGGTTTTCCCATTGAACTTTGATGATAGTGGGAGATTAAATCGAATCACTATTTTAGGTAGTCGAGGATTGATCGCATATGAACCGAACCGGTTCGTGTGTCTGTTTGACTCACAAACACGATTTGTTAGTATGTTAGAGTTGCATTAGTTTTAGGCAAGTATTGATATAACGGAATTCATAATTAGTTGAGTGTTCTCCCCGTCACAAAATGAAAGGAAAGATCCAGTAGACTTTAAAACCCAGATGATTATCATGACTCCTGATAATGAACAAAATGATAGCGTATGATATATTGATATGAGAACGACTATTATCATGAGCCAGATCATTAGGGAACCCAACAGTTCTATGATTGGATCCAAAAATGTTGGCAACTTTTTATGATTCACAACTCACATGCTTCACTTAAATTCCAACACAATTTCACCTCTCACCCACCTCATATTTTCCAAGTGTCCCAAAATGCCCTTTGCTTGTGATAAGAAAAGAAGATTCATTTTACTGATTGTTTTAAGGATATAATAAAATGTGATTATTAATTTTATAATTAATAATTTTGGGATTATTTCGTTCAATATAATTTAATATTTAGTGTTGTATTTGTTTGTAATTGTTCGGATATGATTAATTAGTACAATCCAGAATACAAATATGCCAAATAAATAGAGGATAAAATTAAACAAGATTATTTTCAAAATAAATTGTTTATTCCATGGGATAATTAGTCCGATAGTCCTACCCCTCCCACACTAATATGAGGGATTAAGTTAGTTAGGTATAACTATTAATTCCATCCTCTTAAATTGTTAAAAAAACCCAAACAAACATAAAAATCAAAAATAAAAGAGAATTATTAATTATATTCCACCTATTTAATCCCTAAAATAAACACACACATAGTGCAGGAGCCTTTACGTAACTTTTGCATTCAATGCCCTTGTAAAATATGAACAAAAGGGTCGGTTGGCTCATAGATTTGGTCACGGCCTAGAAAAGGAAAAGTATATCATAGAAAAGAATCCTACGATATGTGAGTTGTTGTTGTTTTTTTTTTTTTTTTTTCATATCATGAAAAAAAGGATAATATTGATATGAGCCCATTGTGGATAAATATGTGTCTATGTGGTATGTAAGTGAATCTTTTTTCCTTGATTTCTTTTTAGGTAATGTGATGTGGAAATATTTGGCCTACATGTCATCCTATGATTAATATGCAATATGGTATCATCAGTTTCCTGCAAAACTTTTTTCTTTCATAACCTTTTGGCTATTGGGGTTGTTGGGAAGTAATATTTTGGCTTGCTCCTTTTTGTAGGTGTTTGTTGGGTCTATTCATTGGCAAAGATGGAAAAAGGTTCATTTCAAGATCCTTCGAGGCTTTTGGAATTATGTATGTCGGATATGATTCTCAATCAATCGTTACAAATAACATATGAATCCCGATTATCTAATCAACATTCAAAAATAATTTCAATGGTTGACAATAATAATAATAATAATAATAATAATAATTTCTGTGTTGTACATATCAGAAATAAAACTATTTATATTTCCTCTTCTTCAAATTATGTTCACGTGGACTCTGGTTGTAATCGTCCAATCGCGATGTCTAATAGCAATGTTAATGAATAGATCGGAGACTGATAGTCGAATATCGACTTCCTAATCGAACATTACTATCTTACTTGTTATAGGTACTAAGTCTGAAAATTCCTCAAAGAATTATTCTTTGTTGCCCCAAAATTTGTTCATTGGAATAAATGTAGAGTACTAATTAAATGGGCCATAATTACAACCCATACCAAACATAACATGTGATCTTATGGCTGTTTGCCTAAGTTTTTATATCCCCACTTATGAATATCCAGCTAACTGGTATTGCTTGATCATGAAGTTGGCATATTTTGGGACCAAAAACTTTGAAACAAAAGAACCAGATTGAAGAATCTGTAACTTATGCATAATGGTATTTACAAACGACAAAGTGCAGAGAACGATGATTATTTGATAGATATCAGATGCTAGATCGATGATCAAAATATGATGACGAGTTATTAAGATCCTTAGACGCCGCCAAGGAGGGAATGTTCATTCGAGAAGTATCGTTCGCTCATATGGCGGCGATTGCCTGGTCAACTCAAGTTCTAATGCGCGACACACTGGTAGGGGTCGATATTGTACAATACACGAGACATGTTGTCCAATGGACCACAATGTCAAAAGGGTTTGAGCAATTTTTTTAAAAAAAAAAGCGATCAAAGTTTGGACATGATGGAGTAATAACAAACTATTTGAGCACCTTGAACTCGTAATCCAGTTAAAATGTCTCTTAGGAAAAAATATCACTGTTGAAATCATGGGCCAACGAGTTCGTACAGAGTTCATTAGAATGTGGCCCATTTGATTGGCCCATTAGTTACGAATCTTGTGTGGCCCATAGTAAGGGCTCAGAAACTAATAGCCCATTAAGAAAGCCCATAAATATCAGAATGAAACTGCGACGTATACTTTGCGAGCCAATCTGCAGTTTCGTTAGTCTCGATACAACAACACGTCCCAGGTGTCACGTCACATGTTCAGGGAATGACGGGATGTTATCCTTATTGTCAAATAGAGTCCTTGTTTCCTAATGTTCTACAACGTATCTATAAGGCAACAATTGAAATAATAGAAGATCAGTTTTGTTAGTCTCTAGATAGATGTAACGAATTTGAATATTACGTCTCAATCATCTTGAAACTCATCCTATCGGCTGCAATCTCGATCAATGCCGACGAGGCAATGATCAAGAAAACATGTACGAAGACTTACTTTTACAAATTCACTTTTAAAACCCAGATGACTATCATGACTTCTGATTATGAACAAAATGATAGCGTATGATATATTGATATGAGATCAAATATTATCCTGAGCCAGATCATTAGGGAACCCACCCATTCTATGATTGGATCCACAAATGTTGGCAACTTTTTATGATTCACAACTCACATGCTTTCACTTAAATTCCACCACAATTTCACCTCTCACCCACCTACATATTTTCCAAGTGTACCAAAATGCCCTTTGCTTGTGTGAAGAAGATTCATTTTACCCATACTGCAGGAGCCTATGCGTAACTTTTACATTCAATGCCCTTGTAAAATATGAACAAAAGGGTCGGTAGTCTATACGTAACTTTTGCATTCAATGCCCTTGTAAAATATGAACAAAAGGGTGGGTTGCCTTGCAGATTTGGTCATGGCCTAGAAATGGAAAAGTAGATCATGGGAAAAGGAGTCATATGATATGTGAGTTTTTTTTTTTTTTTTCCACATCATGAAAAAAGGGTGATATTGATATGAGCTCATTTTGGATAAGTTTGTGTCTTTGTGGATGTAATTGAATCTTTTTTTCTTGATTTCTTTTTAGATAATGTGATGTGGAAATATTTGGCCTACTTGTCATCATATAGCTAAATTTGGAACCACGGGTTTTCTGCTTCATCTCCCCATCGCTCCCAATAAACATACAGTGGTGACAGAGGTGTATCTGACACCTGTATGATGGAGACGAAGTAACTGTTTTCGAGATAATCGGTCTTTTCTCGGGCGGTGGCGGGTGCAGGGGGAGGATTGTTAGGCTTCCTCCCTTTGGAGAGTGTAACACGAATACCATGTTGTATTAATCAGCAATTAGTCAACCCATTTCGGACAAATAGATCCACTTGTCTTGCGGAATCGACCGTTGAAGAATATTCTAATCTGGGTTTTCCTTGATTTTTTCATACCCTTGATCGCCGTACAAAATCAATGTGTATAAATCCTAATGGGATAAAAGATTCATGGTTAAAGATCTTTGTATAGCGGGCCGTGCATCATCGCCACCGGACGTACCGGCAGCCACAACTTTCATCCCGTTGGAAGTCGATCACACCAGCAATATATGGATGAATAAATGTGGGAAAGTGATATGTATATGTCTTCAAGATTGATTCTTTTGTTGCAGTTGTTGCGTCCGGGATTGCCTACATAAGTAAGGCATTCCAAAAATTAATACCTATGATAGAGATGATTTTATTTTCTTTCAAAAAATAAACATTTGTTTGATCAAATAGTTACCTTTGTGATATGTAGAATTTTAAACTTGGATCGGTTTTTGAGTTGGATTAATCATTGCTTCTGACCTGCAATATCCTAAAAAAATCATTTTATGATACGAATCATCAAAATACCAAAAATTTAATACATTTACATCGTAAGATAAGATTTCTAAACTTCATGATGATGTCGTAGTGCTGCATTTGTCATCTCTAACATTGCTTCTTGTTTTTGATACACCTCTTCTTTACCTACGCTATTATATTGTGATGCTGGAAACAGTTCCAAGGGTTCTCTAAACGACGTGGAACCTCTTTATGTGCAATTCCATTGATACTGTTCATAGGTCCCCGTATCTTCTTGGTAATCCCTGGCTGATTTTAATGATGAAGATCACAAAAGCTTGCTAGGAAAAACAATAACTTTCCCGATTTGTTTAAACCTACGAGAAAATGTTCCAACCAACCAAAGAAAAATATGTAATTCGACAAATAAAAAATGAGCTTAACACAATATTTTTAACGTGAAAAACCTTCCAAATTCTAGGGTGTAAAAATCACGGGACCGATCTCGGAGTCCACCCAAAATCTTCACTATTACGGTTTTGGTACAAAACCAAGTTCCATTAGATACACAATCTAAATATCATCACAAATAAGAATATAGCACCTCTAATTTCATAATGACGAGATTCACAAACATACAGTGAAGATCAACAAGTAAAAACAACACAACCAAGAGAATAAGGATAGATTTCATAAAAAAATTATTGATGTTGTACGGGATAGGATTGGCAACCTTACTGAACCCTAATCAACAATCCAACCGTTGAATACAAATAATAAGATGTCGTGTACAGACAAAAAATCAACTTGATCTAACCACAGATGATCCTTGACCCGACTATTTTTCGCTCTCTCAAACCAGAGTTTTTCCCTTGCTCTCTCTCATTGTTTTTCCTTTGTTCTCTTTTATCTTTTTTGCTATGTGTTCTATGACCCAGTTACTTTCTTGCTGAAGAGATAAGCCAAGCAATGTCATGGAAAAATGGACCACAAAAAATAAATGGTATAGGTTAGACAAAGCTATTAGTCAATAAATCAGCCCCTCCAACCCAAGAGAAGAGATCCCAGTAACAATGCATCAAGAGAAAATCATCATGCCTACGAGATGCCGACAAAATTGGAACTTCTCTTTTGGAAGAGCCTTGGTCAACATGTTTGCATCATTGTCATTGGTGTGAACCTTCTCGAGCGATACCTCCTTTGGTTCCAATGTGTCTCGTATCCAGTGATACCTCACATCAATACGCTTAGATCTTGAATGAAAAGTAGAATTTTTTATAAGGTGTATAGCACTCGGACTTTGACAAAGCAAAGTATATCGATCCTGACTAAGACCAAGTTCCCATGTGAAACCATTCATCCATAGCAACTCTTTACACGCCTCCATCGATGCGATGAACTGTGTCTCTGTTGTTGACAAAGTAATACATCTCTGTAGTTTGGATTGCCAAGCAACATGCCATGGATGAGTTAAATTGGTGAGGTTTTTTACATGATAGAGAGATCATCTAAAAAGTCATACTTTCTAGGTAGTCATACTTTAGCATCAAGGTTTTTCCTAGGAAGGTAGAGACCTAGGAAGCAATATCCTAGGGAGGTAAAAATCTAGAAAGCCACAGCCACCAAAGTTTATTTTGGGTGGGTTAGTAGAAAAATCTACATGTACATATAGATCGTTAGATCATTTTGATCTCCACCGTTGATTGTGGAGGGGAATTTGTATATAAAGGGATCTTGACTCATTTGCCAAATCACCAATTTCAATACAAAATAATCTCTCTCTTACGATTCACATATCCTTCTTGCTTTCAACTTTCTATTCTCTTTCGGTGTTCTTACTTTTGCCTTGTGGGATTGGAGTTAGGCTGAGCTGGAATGAAGATGTGAGTAGTTTGAGTGACGCACGGATTACAAGAATCTAACCCGTGATAGTTGGTATCATAGCTAGATTCAAGTAAAAAGAGAATGGAGGATCAAAGCAACATGACCGAGATTATTGAGAAGTTGAACACCGCGAACGTCACTAAGCGCAAAGGGAGGGCAAAATCGAAGGTCCTAAAGTCCTTCGAGTCACAAGTCGAACGGATGAAGAAAATCGTGGAAACGATGGTGGTAAGGTTGGAGGATTATGTGCCAAGCAATGAGACTATTGATGCTCAGGAAGATGAGTTCAAAGGTGAGTTACAAGATGTCCTCAACTTATTAATGGACAAAATTCGCAGGGAGTTCCGAGTGCAACTTGACGATGTTCACAAGGTGGTGACTTCTCTTCAATAGGAGTTGAAGATCATGAGGGAGGATGTTCCAAGAGCAAGACGACCATAGAAAATGGAGGCGCTAGTAACTTTGGGAAGGGACCACACATGACGTCCCTAAGCCAAGGGCCTTCTCCGAAAAACGAGATGCGAAGGAGCTTAACACTTTTCTTTTCAACATGAATCAACACTTTGATCACTTGGGCATAGAGAATGAAAAGAAGGTCAAGACGGTAGCGCTCTTTCTCACCGATACGGCGACCATGTGGTGACGTTGTCGCTATAACGATATTTAACCGGGTGTCTTCTCTCTTGACACTTGGGAAGATTTCAAGAAGGATCTCAAGCTTCACTTTTACTCGGACAATGCCCAATATGAAGCCAAGAGATAACTTTGGAAATTGAGGCAAGTGGGTACCATTCGGGACTATGTGAAGAGCTTCACAGAGTTGCTCTTCTAAATTTCGGACATGTTGGAAAAAGACAAGCTCATCTACTTCATGGATGGACTTCAACTGTGGACACAACAAGAGTTACAAAGGAGTGGAGTGCAATATCTTTCCGCGGTCATAACGGCGATGGAGTCACTCATTGAGTTCAAGAAGAGTGACTCTTCAAAATCTAAAAAATCGAAGGGTTATTTTGAAAAAGATGGAGGAGAGAAGGGAGAAAGAAGTAAAGCAACCATATCGAACTTTCCAAGTAAGAGGAGTTTGAGCAAAGAAGATAAAGGGGGATGGAAAAAAAGTAACTCCAAGGACCCGGAAAAGTCCAAGGCGAAAGTGAAGTACTACTTGTATGACGGTCCTCACTTTGTTCGAGAGTGTCTTAAGAAAAAGATCCTCTCAGCAATAGTTTCTCGAGCGAAAGAGGAACCCGTGCAAGAGATGGGCTTTTTGAGGATGCTCAACAAGATGAAGACAATGGAATCAAAGTCTTTCATCCAAGGGCTTGATGCACGTCGAAGCAATGGTTAGGCCGTACATAACTCGTGCCGTGGTTGACACCGATATGACTAATAACTTCGTCTCATTGGAAGAGGTGAAGAGACTTGTACTTCAGGTTCTCGATGAGAAAGGGATGCTCAAGACGGTAAATTTGAAGGCCAAACCCATCTACGACGTTGCCCATGATGTGCGGCTTCGCATCGGAGAATAGAAGGGAATGATTGATCTTTCGATTATTCTAATGAATGACTACCTATTTGTGTTTGGGTTGGACTTCCTTGAGCAAGAGAAGATGGTGAATGGATGTGAATCTCGTGGGTGATGTGTGCAGCAAGCGGGAAACCCCTTGTCATTCTGTTTGTTGAAAACAACGTGTGGAATGGTGATAGCGGACCCCATTTTGCGGGGAACATTGCAGGTAACTATGATTTTGGTTCGTGTTGAGATCTGTTTTGTGAATGAAAAAATAAAAATAAAAATGGGAATGAAGAATTTTGAGATACAAGGAACATGGATGCCAATGGCACAAGTGTGATGAATCTAGCTGATCTCTGTCGATTGATTCCGTCCAACCTCAAGAAATGCTAAGGGATTGTCTTGCCGTTGAATCTGTTACCTAAATGTGCATCTCTTTCCCCTAAATGTGGTATGATTGGCATTTTTGATTTTGTCAAAGAATAGCATTATTGCATCACTTTGACCTTATAATTAGGCTGTTGACTCTCAGTTTTTTAGTTGAAACTTGCTTGTGATCCAAACTGAAGTATGGGCTTGATTACTTGCAATTGCTGAATGGTTGACGTATTATCTTTCGACGTGCTTCAGGGAACTAAAAGAATGTCTCAGGGCAGAGACAATTTCACTAGATCAGTCTGTCTTAGACCCGGGGAAGGTTCCAGAGACTGTTTATTTTACTGCAAGCTAGAGCATTGAAATTGCATGGATAGAGGTGAATAATTCAATTTGTTTTTATATTCCAAGTGAGGTTTATTTCAAGTTTGACAATGATAGAGGGACGTGTTAAGTAGCCTAGTCCGACAACCTCTTACCCTGCGACAGATTCTCACGTCAAAGTTGCTTTGATAATCATTCTGAATCTCGGTAGAAATACTTCTTCGCTGTTGACAGAATTTTCTCTCGCAGACATGATAACCAATGGTAGGCTTTCACTCCAGGCTCATCCATTAGACTCATCGTTGGCCACAAAATACTAGTGAGAAAAACTTGTCGTTGTGTTTTGCGCTAAAGTATGTCTTTATTGCATTACTTTTGACCAAGTTGATGATCATAGTTGGTATTTGTTGCTTAATCTGTTACTTTGATTAGTACAAGTTATCTATCCTTTGATGGCCTGTCATCTGGCTGTGTTACGGCCAAAGTACGTAAATTTTATCGTTATTAATAAATTATCGTTATTAATTTAAACGGATTAATTAGAACGTTATACATATAACACCAATGAGCGAAATTAAATAGCACAAATAAAAAAACAGAGATTTTACGTGAATACCCTTCCGGGAGAAAATCAT
The DNA here is from genome assembly GCA_001925005.1 of Drosera capensis. NCBI lineage: Eukaryota > Viridiplantae > Streptophyta > Magnoliopsida > Caryophyllales > Droseraceae > Drosera > Drosera capensis. The sequence goes on from LIEC01012153.1 coordinate 145,067, forward strand.
GGGCGATCGTCGACAACGAGAAAATCTACTAATCAAATAAGGAATACAAGTGAACTACACCCAAAACACCGAGAACATCACCATAAGAGATAGGGATGTACGTCTGATATAACAAATCTCTCTAATATACTATCTAATGTGTTTAGCTCACAAAGAAATATGTATTTCTCTCAAACTGCTTATGCTCGATTGTCCGATGTATGTGCAAACACCTAAGGATGTTATATAGGCACTTATCCTGAGCTCCATTTGCAGCATAAGGGAGGACAAACGCGGAGGAGGACCACGCGGGAGCATTAAACCAAACGCGTGTCATCCTCAATTTGAGGCACCATTCAACAAATCTCTATCTTGACTCAAACCATCATCAGAATCTTTGTTATCGTCGAACAACCTCCATTTATGCTCAAGGAAAGCCTAATCGCCCGCCACTCGTAAGAGCTTTAGACAATGACGAAACTTTAACATTGGAACTGATTTCATCAACATATCTCGTGGATCTAGAGGAAACATATGAGATTTTGGAGGATCTAGCTTTGCGAATGGAGGTGGATGGTTATGTACCGGATACGAGGTTGTCTTTCAGGATGTAGGTGAAGATGTAAAGAAACAAATATTGAAAGGCCACAGTGAGAAGCTTGCTATTGCCTCTGGACATTCGAAACTCCCTTCGAATATGCCTATCAGAGTGATAAAGAATCTACGAGCTTGTGGGTATTGCCATAACTGGACAAAATTTTTCACTAAGATCACTGAAAGGGTAGTTACTGTTAGAGACGCACGTCGTTTTCATCACTTCAAAGATGGTGTTTGCTCTTGTAGAGATTTATTGGCGATCCTTCAGATCTGCTTTGCATTCGTAATGTTGAGTTCTCTTCAGTTGAAGATATTGTCTATTGTTCTAACGTCGGTAAGCTTATCGGAAGGTATTGTTAGATGCTATTTTAATCCATACACAACTTTGATTTTGAGGTGGCAGAATGCTTTTGCTGGTGTTTATATGTTTCAGATTTGTGATGTTAGTGCTATTTTCGCACTGAAGAGGACAAGAGGAACATTCAATTGCTGAAGATTGATTCTTAATCTCTACTGCAGGTCGTTGGCTGCCTGATTGAGCATGAGAACAAGATCCTGCTTTGCAAAAGGAAAATACAACCTTCTTACCGTCTCCGGTACGTATCCATTTGAATTGTGTTTCATTCTGGAAAAGGCTGTGTTCTCTTCCTTTGCCACCTCTCGTCTAATGGGCATTCTTAGTCTAGAATGCTTCCTGCTGGTTACTTGGAGATTGGGGAGTCTGTCCTTCAAGGTGCAATGAGGGAGACACAGGAAGAAGCAGGTGCTGAAGTTGATGTGCTTTCCCCTTTTGCTCATCTAGACATCCCTCTTATAGGCCAATTAAGAAAACTTATATTCCTCGAAGGTGATCCTGACAGTTTGCTGTTGATGAAGTTCCTAATTTTTTTTTCTTCCGATGTAGAGCAGACATACGTTATTTTTCTTCCTAAGATGAAGAAGCTGCAGTTTTCACCTGGGCCTGAATCAATTGAATGTCGGCTTTTTCACTTGAGGATATACCATTTGATGTAACACTGTATCTCACTGCGAACTGTGAGTGATATCGCACTTGTTCAATCTTGCGGTAGGAAATTTCTTTGGTAACATGAGAACAGCAACTATTTTACTTTTACGCAGCTGATAACTATACATATGTTTCCTCACATGGTAGCTTCTGTAACATTCTTTGTCGATACGAGCATTTGTTGTTGTTCTGTACACTTGGTAAAACCTCAATAACTTGCCTAGTTGAAAAACCTCATATTACAAGCGTTACAAGCGAGTATATGATCTATGATTTCCTGATGTTTCACAAGCTAGAAAGAATAACCTGATACTTCTTGCTATAATCACTCCAGGCAAGGCATTCTTCAAAAAGATCCATCTATTCTTTTCACGCCAACACTTTACATTGTATAACAGCAAGGCACCAACCGCCCAATAAATTACACTTGGTAGTTACTTATTCACATTTAACCCTGAAAATAAAAAATGAATACAGTAAATGAGATATAAAGTGTTTGGGATATTATCTCTCGTTCCTCAGTTATCATTCCCTTCTCCCTCTTGCTTTCTCCCAGTCTCTTCCTCCTCTTCACCGAGACACCAACATCATCTCCACCGTCAAATTCTCACCACCACAAAGCCTCCGCCGCCTTCGCCAGCTGCCACGCGCCGTCGCCTGTCGCCATGAGCCGTCACCAGCTGACGTTGGGGAGCTGATTCCGGCCACCCATAAGTCCGGCCGCGTCCTTGATCGACACCACGAACCACCACTCCAACCACCAAGCTCCTCTTCGCTCCCTCTTTGTCTGGCCACGATTTAGGCTGCCAAGGAGTTCGTCGGAACGTCGTGACAACAACCACGGCCACCGTCCGCCTCAAATTGCCCTTTCCTTCCACGACCACCGTGAACCACCGCGCACTACCCACGAATCCAACCACCAGCGGCGGCCAATCATCGGAGCCAGCAGAAGAAGTGAGTCGATCACTGCCAGCCCGGCAGTGGCCTGTTCACGACCCGGCCCGAAGCAAGCCGACAGGGCCCAGCCCGCCAGTGCCCCGACAACGGCTGGACAACACCCCGGGCAGTAGGCCCAACGCGGCCCGGTGCAGCCCGACAGACCATACAGGCCCGAGAGTGTTGTCGTCTTCGTTCGCTGCTCTCCTTGTTTCGTGCGTAAAAGGACACACCGGGGAGGTAACCTAGCCCCTTCCTGATCAGGCAAAATATCATCTTTTATATGTAAGGTGATTTGTTGGTGTGGTTGTGATTGAGAAGTGTATCGTCACGAGAACGACTGAGGTTTTAACGAAGCGAGTTTGAGGTGATCGGGATAGTTGCGAGAATGTTTTGGTCTGATTTGTAAAATGATTGTGTTATGTGCTAGTGGGAACCATATTGATGAGAAGAGTATGTTTTGAAGTGTTGAGGTGCTTATATATATGTTATGGGTTGGGTTAAGGGGAAGTGTTGTGTGATGCAGGGCTATGGATGATGTCAAGGTAAATTTATTAACTTGGTCGATAAGTACATTACACTTGGGTTATGGTGAAGCAAGGTTTGATCAGATGAGGCGTACAATTTCTTTAAAAGAAATGTGCATTGGAAATGTTATGTTTGAGAACTTCCTGAAAAATGAGAATTTGTGAAATGGGAGAAAAAAGGGTTTAATGGTGTGTGTACGGTGATGGTAATGTGGTGATTAAGGAATAAGTTGTGATAGTATTAATCGGGTGTTAAAGACAAAATTTTGAAAATGATCATGTAGGGTGAGTATGTCTTTGTATGTATGCGCATGTGGGTTACATATGTATGGTCGTGTGGGTTATGTTTGCTATGCATGGCTTATGAACTGTTGTTGCGTGGTTTACATAAAAAATAATCATGGGGTATAGGTTTTAAGAAAGAGCCTTGAAAAATCATCGAAAACGGGGCTGATTCGTTTGTGTGCCTTATGTATGATGGATGCTAGAATATATTTCACAACTATTCAGGATATTGAATGCAAGCAATACTGATGTCAAGACAAATAAAGGTCATGATAATAAAGAGTTTGATTGAGCATGTGTGAATGAAACGAATATAATAAAAACATAATGAACGACACATATAATTATATACAGATTATATCATAAAAAATATATATATTTATATTATTTATACAAAAAAATTTACCAAAATATTAACAATATTATCAAATACAAATAAAATTTTTAAGTAATTTAGAAGTTAATTTAATAATATTTTTTTTACATTGATTTATCCTATGGGAATGATTGATCTTTAATAATAAAAAACCAAAATTTTATATTATAGTATTTGAAATTTCATTTAAAAACAAGGAAAAATCATTCAATTTTTTAGTATTTATGGTATATTCGTTTTTTTTCATCAAATTATTTCATAAACTTGGCCATCATTCATTATACAACAAAAGTTAATTCTATTTTTTTTTATGTGACAATTTTTTACAATAATGAATTATATATATTTCGTGAATTAATTAAATATTTTTAATAAAATTGAAATAATTTTATAAATATTCTATATAATATATACATAACAAACATAATATTAACGATATTATGATTAAAAGAAATAACCAACGACCCATTTATAAGATTATCATATTTTTTTGTGCACAGCGCGGATCACATATTAGTTCAGAATAAAGAAGAAGAAAAAACCTTCTCCACGACCACCAGTCCACCACCACATTCTTTCCCATCGGCCATCCCCAACCTTGCGGGTTCTTGTTGTTGTTCAATTTCAATTTCGTTTCCGTCTCTGTTTGTCTTCCTCTTCTCTTCCCCGTATCGTCGCTCTCATCTCACCGCTCCATCACACTCTCATGAGGTTGGTCGCCTTCTCTAAGCTCAAGGGTTTCCAATTCCGTTTCCGTTCTCTTATCCTCTGCTTCACCGGCTCTGATTTTCAATGGACGAATTGAATTTGGTGACAAATTGATCATTGGGTTGGTGGGAGAGAGGGAAATGTGGAGGAGAGGAGAGGAGAGGAGAGAGTGGTGTCCGTGCAGTGAGGGATTGATAGTTACTTATTCAATCAGTCACTCTCTCTTTTTCTCTCTCTCCCTCTCCCTCCGTTGGACTGTGCATATTATTCTTCTTATTAGTATTTTTTTAATCATCATATGAATATGGCTGCTTGTAATAATTTATTGAACGAACTAGACCTCTTGGTAATCTCTAGCCTTCTTTTCAATTGCCTTCTGCGTCAATTTTCTTGCCTTCAGCAATTCCTCAGGTAGCATAAGCATGTTGATTCCTTTATCGGATTCAATTTCGTTCCTTGTTTCAACTATATGTTCAATTGTGGCATTGCCCGTATTTGTGTCTTGTATGATTGTCGCCGGTTTCACACACCATAAGTTAGGGGTGGGTTTCATGTGATTATGGACTTTTGTAATTAATTAATTAATTGTAGATCCATGGATATGCCACTGATCGGAATAAATGGCATCTGCTTCCGCCTTATCGACCGGGTCAGTGTATTGTCTTCTATTTCTCTTGTTATTCCTCCTGTTCTCATTTACTTGCCCCTTTGTTGCTGCAGCCTGTCCTTAATTGGACTTGTCCTTAATTGAACTGGATGCATTGATTAGTATGTTTCACGCAATTATTTGCTAGATACTGGAGTAATATTGATGGGGTATGATGAACAATATATATGAGGGTCATGATTTTTGCCGTTTGAGATCAAGGCATGGCTATGAAGGTGTTGGGAAAAGTCGGTATAAGATGCAGCGGAAATTGCTCAGCACTTTTTCCTCACCGTGCAATTAAAATGGGATAATTAAATAGCCCAAAATAAATAGAATCGACATCAATATTTTTACATGGATAACCCCCTAAAAAGGGTAAACATCACGAGATCGTTGCGCTATCAAAATATTTATTAAAGAGGGATTACAAATATCGTCCTTAGACTTGTGCTAGAGGATTACAATTAGTAGGATAACTCTAACTAATGTTTTCTTCTCTAATGGGATAAAAATATACCCGTAGAGGATATCACTCAATACCTCGAACTGGGTATTTTTTCTAACTCTTCTGGTGTTGTTTTTGTGTTTTGGCGTAATGCATTTGTTTTCTGCTACCTAAGTCTATTTATATGAATAAGGGGATTGTTGCACGTATTTTCTCGAAGTGTTGCTACCGTCACCTCTGCCAATTCGCTCACGCATGACAATACATTTGCTTCTTATAGTTTGATGAATTCTCTTGCATACGTCTTCTTTTTTTCTCGAATTCTCTTTTTTTTCCTACTTTGTTAGTGCATGGGCCCCTATAGAAAGGGAAACCCGCTAGCAATTTTCCCCCTCCCGAACTTTGGGGACCATCGTCATACCTGCTTGTTGTCTGCAAAAAACAAACTTCTCTATGGGTAAGGTCTTTGTCATCATATCTGATCTGTTGTCGTCTGTATGAAGCTTCTCGAGTTGAAATCGTTTTCGATCCAGTGTGTCACGTATCCAATGATATCTCACATCTATGTGCTTCGACCTTGAATAAATGGTCAAATTCTTGACAAGGTGAATAGAACTCTTATTATCACAATAGAGTCTATACTTGTCCTGCTATAATCCCAACTTTAGCAAGAAGTTCTTCATCCATAGCATTTCCTTGCTAACTTCAGTGATTGCAATATACTCTACCTCTATAGTAGACAAAACAACATATTTCTGTAACTTTGACTACCATGACACTGCTCTCCCTATGAAGGTTATCATATACCCCGAAATAGACTTCCGAGAATCTACGTCTTCGATCATATCTACATCTGTATAACCATCTAATACAGGTTTTCCTTGACCGTAGCATAAACATCACTTAGACGTACCTCTAAGATATCTCAGAATCCATTTAACTGTTGCCCAATGTTCTTTCCCTGTATTAGAAAAGAATCTGCTCACAACTCCAACTACACATGCGATATCAAGTCTAGTGCATACCATAGCATACATCAAGTTGCCAATAGGTGAAGCATATGAAATGCTCTGTATCTCCTGCTTCTCTGTTTTACTTGAGGGGCACTGCTTTGTTATTAACTTGAAGTGACCTACAAGTGAAGTATTGAATGGTTTGGACTTGTTCATGTTGAACCTTTCCAATACCTTTTTGATGTATCGTTCCTGTGATAGCCATAATTTTCTGTTCTTTCTATCACGGAAGATCTGCATTCCAAGAATCTACCTAGCAGAATCCAAATTCTTCATCGCAAAGGATTTGCTAAGAGCTTTCTTCAAAGCAACGATTGTTTTACTATCTTAATCAAGAATCAACATATCATCAACATTGAGCAGTGGGATAATGAAGTTACCATCGGCAAACTTCTGAATGAAGACGCAAGAATCTGATGACGTCTTCTTGTAGCTATTGTCCACCATAAATGACTCAAACTTGCGGTACCATTATCGAGGTGATTGTTTCAAACCATACAAGCTCTTCTTCAACCTGCACACGAGGTTTTATTTTCCTTCGTCCTGAAACCTTCAAGCTGCTCCATGTATATCTCCTCCTCTAAGTCACCGTGGAGGAAAGCTGTCTTCACATCAAGTTGCTCGATCTGGAGATCCATGTTGGTTGTTAATCCTAGCACAACTCTAATAGAAGACATTTTAACAAATGGGGAGAAACTTTCATCAAAGTAAATTCCTTTTTTCTGACTGAACCCTTTCACAACCAACCAAGCCTTATAGTGTGGTTGTGATCTTTTATCTTCAGTCTTTAAACGGTAGATCCATCGGTTCTTTAGCGCGCCTTGCTCGTAGGCAATTTCACTAGCTCAAATGTGTGATTCTCATGCAAGGATTGCATCTCTTCTTGCATGGCTTACGACCATAGATTGCTATGTGGATCTGACATGGCTTCCCTGTAGCTCTCTGGTTTTCTCCCATCAGTAAGAATCACATACTCTGTATCAAGATACCTGGTAGATGGTCTACGTTCTCTCGTACAGTGTCGTGTACCTGGTTGTGTTGGTAGTTGTAATGGAGTTGGTTTTTCCTGTCGCTCTACTCGTTCTGGGCCATCAACATCAACACCAACTTCTTCATCATCGAGATCATCCTGCATATCTCCCCCTGGCCTTTTCGGTGTTGGAGAAAGAAGTGGATTCGAGTTTATTGGGACATCTTCTGGGGCTCTAGACTTCTCTGGCTTTTTGATGTCCTCAATGGTTTGGTTTTCGAAGAAAATAACATCTCTGCTTCGAATGAGCTTCTTGGCTACTAGTTCCCATAACCTGAAACCAAATTCTTCACTAGGATAGCCAAGAAATATTCAGTGTTTTGTTTTACCTTCAAGCTTAGAGCGTTCATCCTTGAGGATGAGTACAAACACTCTGCATCCAAACACTTTCAAGTGCTGATAGGACATGTCTCTTCCTCTTCAAACCATTTATGGAATATCATCATTCAAAGGACTTCAAGGAGAATTGTTGATCAAATAAGTAGTTGTCAGCAGCGCCTCCCCCAAAAATGATTTAGGGAGTTCCGTATAAGAGGGCATAAGTGGATCTTCTCTAAGATAGTTCTTTTCATTCTCTCTGCGACTCCATTCTGTTGAGGTGTCTTGGAAATCTTCTTCTCAAGTCTGATGCCATGTTTCCTGCAGTATTCCTCGAACGGACCTTTGTACTCACCACCGTTGTCTGCTCTGATACACTTGAGCTTTCTTCCAGTTTGTTTTTCCACTGTGGTATGGAACTCTTTGAATATGTCTAGTATCTAGTCTTCAGTTTTCAAGGTACAGACCTAAACCTTTCTAGAATGATCATTTATGAAAGTGACAAAATACTATGCATCACCTAGAGATTTCTCTGTCATAGTGCAGACGTTTGGTATGCATAAGATCGAGTATATTCTTTCTTCTATGTGCAGGGAAAGAAAGAAATTATATTTTGTGTTCTTTTCCAACTATAGAGTGAACACACAGTTTTAAGAGGAATACCTTTCACGTCGGGCAAGTTCTTCTCACTGATATGACCGAGCCTCTTATGCCAGAGCTCGATCGAGGAGGACCTCTCAATAGCATTCGTATCTATTTTGATCAGTATTGTTTGTGTTGAGTATAACGTCATTTGCTTCTTTCCCTTAGCAACCAGTAAAGAACCCTTCGAGAGCTTCATCTTCCCATCATAGAAATTCTATGAGAAGTGTAACCATCATCATCAAGCATTCCAACTGAAATCAGGTTCAGTCGAATGTCGGGCACATGTCTGACATTCTTCAATGGTAACCTAGAACCTGCATTGGTTTGCAACCAAACATCTCCAATGCCCACTATCCTAGATGTCTCATTATTTTTCATTCGTACAAAACCATAATCACCATTTTTGTTAGATGCAAAGAAATCAATGTGCGAAGTAATATGAAATGAGGTATACCCAATCTGAGTCTGGACAAATGAGGTTGATGGAACCGCTATATGAGAAGCAATAGGGTTCATCCATGGTTACAACGGAAGTTGTGCTTGGCTCACCGTTCTGCTCTCCCTTAGCAGCCTTGTCTTATGCCGTGTTATTTTTGAACTTCCTGCACTCGTTCTTCTTATGTCCTGGCTTGTCACAATAATAGCAAGTGAAGCCCTTTCGATTCTGGAACTTCGATCTCCCCCTGGACTTGTCGCCTTTCTGGAATTTTTCCTTTATTTCGTTCGCGATGCTCCGTCACATGAGCATTTTATGAGCTGGACGGACTAAGCTCCTTTCTCCTGGTTTCCTCATTCAACATTCTGTCTTTCACGATGTTCATCGTGAGCTTCCCTTCAGGAGCGGAGTTGCTCAACGACACCACTAGTGTCTCCCAACTATCAGGTAGTAATAGTGCTTGCATCTAATCATCAAACCTTAATTTCATACCTAACAATTAATTGACAATATCCTAAAAATCTTTCAAGTGCACTGTTATACCGGTCGTCTCTAAATTGCGACTTCAATAGCTTCCTTACCATGGAAGCTTTATTCATCGCAATCTTTTTTGGTACATCGTCTCGAGTTTTTCCCATAGAGCAAAAGCATTGACATCGTGGGCGACGTATTGATGGACACTTTGGTCGATATATTATCTGATCACACAGCTTTGCGCTTCAGCAACGTCGAAGCTTTTTCATCTTTATCAGCTTGCTTTTTCTTGGTTATGATAGGTTCATACAAATCCTTATAATAAAGGATATCCTTGATTCTGGGCTTCCACATCGAATAGTTCGATAAGGTCAATCGGATCATACCACCAACGCTGGCTCTGTCTTCCATTTTAATTTGCATGATAGTACGATCATCCTTCGATTAAATAATCAGAGCTCTGATACCAGTCTGTTGGGAAAAATCGGTATAAGGTGCAGCGAAAATTGCCCAGTATTTTTCCCTCATATAATTAAAATGGGATAATTAAATAACCCAAAATAAATAGAACGACACCAAAATTTTGATGTAAATTATCCCCTAAAAAATAAAAGGGTAAAAATCACGATATCGTTGCGATACCAAAATATCCACTAAAGAGTGATTACAAATATCCTCCCTAAACTTATGTTATGGGATTACAATCAGCAGGATAACTCTCACTAATTTTTCCTTCTCTAATGGGATAAAAATATACTTGTAGAGGATACCACTCAATATCCCAAACTGGATATTTTTCTAACTTGTATGGTGTCGTTTCTTGTGTTTTGGTGTGATGCATATGTTTTCTACTACCCAAGCCTATTTTTAGGCATAAGAGGATTGTTGCGCGTATTTTCTCGAAGTGTTGTTGTCGCCGCCTCGGTCAATTCGCTCACGCATGACAATACATTCGCTTTTTATAGTTTCACGAATTCTCTTGCGTGCTTCTCCTTTTTTTTCTCGAATTCTCTTCCTTTTTCCTTTTCCTACTTTGTTAATGCATGGGCCCCACGGAAAGGGAAGCTCACTAGCAGAAGGAATTTCGATATCAGCCTTTCCTTTGAACGAAGAAAATAGTTTTATCTTCGAGGGAAGAGGAGTGAAATTCCATGACTAGATTGAAACCATCAAATTTATATGGTCCTTGCCATGAGTTGTGCCTAGATGCTATGCCATACCCAACAGTTTCCTGGCTCTTTTTACTTGTGCTCTTATGCCATTGGCTTGCTTAGTTCTTGTACTTATCAAGTTAGCTCCTCCTTTTATGCAGTTAGCTCATTTTGGCCTATGCTTTCTTTCGAAGCTGGTACATCTTTTAGTGAGCATATGGTACCTGCTTGTGGGCGTGGTTGATGTTCTCGAAAGCTACTTAATAGCGTTTGGATGGCGTAGAAAATATAGATCCCTAGATATAAATAAGGTGCGATACTTGGCCATTGTGGTGGAAAGTGAAGACGCAAATCAGATTTCAAATGTTATTCGCCTGTTGCAATGGGCGGCTGCAATGGGCATAAAGAAGGTGTGCCTCTATGATATGGAAGGTAAAAACAAACTAGTTCTCTTACCACCATTACTTCTAACATAGGAATTGTCAGCATTCGTCTTGCTAGAGTCAGGATCTGCTTTTTATATGTTGTTATTCCAGGAGTTCTAAAGAAGTCCAAGGATGCTATATTATCAAAATGCAATGCAGATTTGTCCCAGGTGACAAATCCTGTGTCTCACTGCTAGAAGCACTTTGAATTTGAATCTGCCTTCCTTTGTGGGAATAATTTGCTTGCATTGCTGCTATTAGTGCCACGACAATGAACAAAGATGAATTAGAATCATGATCTTTTCCTTTCAGTTTAATCTTTACTCAACATTCGTTTCCTAATTAAAATTACTTGAACCAAAGGAAGATAGTGGAAACAGCCTAGGATCTGATCTTTCAAGCATTCTACACATGCAGGGATTTGATGTGGGCAAACTGCCATCAGATGGTAGCCGACTGACTCTTGAATTTACATCTCTGCCTGATGGAAAAGAAGGGGTAGCCAAAGCTGCCAATTATCTCTTTATGAAGCATCTTGAATTGAAGAGCAATGGAGAAATCATGGAGAAACCAAACTTCACAGAGTCGCTCATGGACGAGGCACTAAAAGTCGTCGGTTTGTTTTTTCTACTGGAATAATTTTACCCGCGTGACAGGGACGCTTATTGTGTTGGAATAGTCAGTTGTCTTAGGATTATGCTTTTCAAAATTTCAGGTTGTACAGGCCCTGATTCAGACCTCCTGTTAGTCTATGGACCTGCAAGATGTCATCTTGGTTACCCTCCATGGAGAATGAGATATACTGAGATTGTGTAAGTTGATGGTACTCATTCAAACGCTCAATTTTTTTATTTATTTTTGACTCCATGCAACAATTGACAGCAGATGAGCACCTGATGCTCATGAGTCCTTTCTCGGTAAATTTGGCCCGATACTAGATCGGTCATTGAATTTGCGATTTGATGATTCCAAGTAGTATGATTTTTTTGTCTAAGATCTTCTTTCAGTTTCGTAACTGTTTGACTCGTCCTGCCACTCCAGACATATGGGACCGTTGAAATCCATGAAATACGGTTCCTTGATAAAAGTTGTTCGCAAGTTCACCACAGTTCGACAAAACTATGGTGAGTAGTTCTAACCTTGCATGGTGCAAGAGTGGCCAATTCCTTTGAATTCAGATTACAATAGTGGAAGCAACAAGTGTAATTTCTCCTTATATTTTCACCTTCCTTCTTCAGGGAAATAGAATACGCAATGGGACAATTTTGATGAAAGTCTAATGTGTCTGGACTTCACCAACTTGAAGAGCAATCAAGTACTGGGAGCATTTGCCAGTCATCAGTGTCACCATTTCTTTTCCTTTTATTTGTCGTCAATGGTTGTGCTATGGATGTTATATATTGGTTGTTTAAACGTGGATAAATTTTCATATTTGGATAGAAAAAGGCAAGCCTCCGTTAGAGCTAATATGCAATATGGTATCATCACTTTCATGCAAAACTTTTTCTTTCGTAACCTTTTGGGTATTGGGTTTGTTGGGAAGTTATGTTTTGTCTTGCTTTTTTTTTTTTCCTTTTGTAGGTGTTTGTTGGGTCTATTCATTGGCAAAAGATGGAAAAAGGTTCATTTCAAGATCCTTCCCAGGCATTTGGAATTATGTATGTCAGATATGATTTTCAATCAATTGTTACAGATAACATATGAATCCTGATTATCTAATCAATATTCAGAAATAGTTTTTGCTTTTGACAAATAAATAGTTTTTGTGTATTGACCATATGAAAAATAAAACTGTTTATATTTCGTTTATAATAATCTGATCGCAATGTTAATGAATAGATCGGAGTGATAACTTATTTGTTATATGCATTTAGTCTGAAAATTCCTCGAAGAATTATTCTTTGTTGCTCCAAATTAGTTCATTGGAATAAATGTAATAATTAAATGGGCCATAATTACAACTTATACCAAACATAACAGGTGATCTTATCTGATTTGATAGCTGTTTGCTTAAGTTTTTATATCCCCACTGCTGAATATGCAGCTAACTCCTCGTTATGAAATTCGAAGTCAGGTCAACTGGTATTGCTTGAGCATGAAGTAGGCATATTTTGGGACCAAAAACTTTGAAACAAAAGAATAAGATTGAAGAATCTGTAACTTGTGCACAATGGTATTTACAAACGACAAAGTGCGCAGAAAAAAGATTATTTGATAGATATCAGACGCGGGATCGATGATCAAAATATGATGAACGCCCTAGTTAGTAAGATCCTTAGACGCCGCCAAGGAGGGAATGTTCATTCGAGAGGTTAATATCGTTTACTCATATGGCGGCGATTGCCTGGTCAACTCAAGTTCTAATGCGCGACACACTGGTAGAGGTCGATATTGTATAATACACAAGACATGTTTGTCCAATGGACCACAATGTCAAAAGGGTTTGAGCAATCTGTTTTAAAAAAAAAGGCGATCAAAGTTTGGACATGATGAAGTAATAACAAACTATTTGAGCACCTTGAACTCATAATCCAGTTAAATTGGCTCTTAGGAAAAGATATCACTGTTGAAATCATGGGCTAACGAGTTCGTACAGAGTTCATTAGAATGTGGCCCATTTGATTGGCCCATTAGTTACGAGTCTTGTGTGGCCCATAGTTACGTATCTATAAGACTACAATTGAAACCATAGAAAATCAGTTTTGTTAGTCTCTAGATAGATGTAACGAATTCAAATATTACGCCTTAATCATCTTGAAACTCATCAAAGATGAAATTTAACTTGGGTTATGTTTCATTTTTCTAAGCTAAAGCATTGAACAAAACAGTAACATCAACAAGTTACAAGTCGCCCAACATTCATTAAGTAGATTAGTAACATGAACCATCCAAGAGATAATTAAGCGGGTATAAAAACCACAAAAAAGCATCTCAATCTTCACACAAACAGAAACAAACGCAAGTAACAGCAGAAGCTCTTCAAATCAATCAAAGTTTTCCATCACTTTCCCATGGCTTCAAGTGTCTTTGCCTCGCTCCTCTTAATCGTCCTTCTATCGGCTGCAATCTCGATCAATGCCGACGAGTCACTGATCAAGAAAACATGTATGAAGACTCACTTTTACAAACTCTGCGTCAAGACATTGGAATCTGATCCCTCGAGCGTCAAGGCCTCTGATGCTAGAGGCCTTGCGGTCAACATGGTTCACTTTGGTGTCGCCCGAGCTAGCGGCATCCTCAATCTCCTGAACTTTAAACTGCGTAGTCCGGAGGTTGCTAAGAACGTGACATTACAGAACACGTACAAGAATTGTGCAGGGAAGTATGTTATCGCGATTGGCTCCCTAAGGTCTTCGATTCAGGAGATCGAGAAGAAGAACGTCGCTGGTGCTCAGAAGTTGCTCGGCAAGGTTATGAAGTCCACGGAGGCTTGTCGACACAAGTTCAATCTTAACCACGTTACCGCTTATCCTGTTGAGCTGGTGCACAAAGAGAAGAAACTTACCCGTATCCTTGCTGTCACTCGAAGCATCGTGGCTACACTCGCTTGAAATTTGCATTACTATTTACTATCACCAAGGCTGATAGTCAATCCAGTGCGATGTGTGTGTTACGAAAATGACTACAGTATCTTGTTATTATCATAATTGTGACTATGCTAGAGTTTCTATGTTTAATTGAAATGTTGACAGTATAGGTGTCCTGATTTATGGAGATGATAAGCATCATGAATAACAACATTGTTATTGTTCTCTCTCATTCTAGTATCATACATATATTGGACCTAAGCTGTCAAGCGTGGATATTAGACCAACGGATCCAACTCATGAATCATGAATGTGTAACCAACGGATCCAAATGAAACAGAAGTTTCTGTGCAAGGATAAGCAAAGCTAATATGAAACACCATCGCAATATCTGATATATCTGACAGTTTATCAATACAGTATATAATAAAGATTACATCCCGATTATATTTACTATCGACATATTTGATGAAAGAGTGAATGCTACACTCTCGACAGGAAAACATCACCCCAATGCGAACACGAAATCAGAATCCAAACAATTCGGATTCGACCGTTTATCGATTCCCTTACCTCCTCTTTCACAATCCTTTAATATCCCAAAACAAAACCATCGCATTATACATACAACCACGCGCACACGCTTCCACTATCAATTAGGACCCCAACAGCTCAAGAACATAACGGTCCTGATCGACTCCTCGTCCCTCTTCTCCCTCTCATCCCCACGCCCTCCGGCCACCCCGTCCTTCCCGGACGTATACTTCCTCACAGTCCCGCTCGCCGGAGTCTTCGTCGCAGTGTCCCTGAGGGACTTTGTGCTCGTCCCCTGCATCACCCTCATCGTTCCTTGATACAAGGACCTGCTCATCTGCCTCAAACTCATATTGATCAAGAAAATGAGTTAAAATTTGAAGTGGAATGTTTTTTCAGTTGATGACTTTTGATTATAATTATGGGTTTTCTTGTGTGTATGTATATAGGGGTGGGGTTGAATGAGGGGATGCAGTGGGCAGAGGAAATGGCGTGTTGGATAATGACACGAGGTTGAATTTTGGTGGGCTGAGCTGGTGGATTTGGATGAAACTGGGACTACAACAGAGTTTTGAGTTTGTCTTCTAGAATGCTGAAAAATAGGAGTAGAAAACTATGTGCACTTGTGTTGGTTTCGAGTAATGACGGGGATTTATGACTCATCATGATAAAAAAGATTTTAAAAATCAAAAACAAGTGGGGGAAGTGGGAAATGATCGTTTGACATTGCTCCAAAATAAAGGAAAACAAACGTACCTATAATTTGATCAACAGTAAATATGGGGAGTACATTTTTTTTTAAAGATAGGATGATATATCTATTATTATATTTATTTATATATATAAAGATTGTTTTTTTAATATTGTTAAGTCTGACCTCACGATTAGAAAAAAAAACGATTTATCCTTTAATCAACTTCATCTGATACATCGAGCTAATATGGTTTAAAGTAATAATGCAACATTAATACTAGTTTTGTCCCATAATTTTTAATAATTATTATTTTGGATCATCTTATAAATCTTACAACACTTATTTTAATTTCTTATTGAAAAATAATTTATATTAAAATACTTATAATATCGTACTATTTTCTTTCTCATTCTTTTTTATCATTTCATATTAAACTCATCACCATCATCAAAAACTATAATATATTAGTATAAGATATATCAAATTCAACACATATATAAAAAATTGATCTGGATCAAGTCGTTACAAGATATATGGGACGGAGGTGGAGAGTATGCTACATGATGGATCAATGACCAATTGTCACAGTGGTATCACTGGTTAGTCCAAGATGAGCAACGTGTTAGTGTTCAACCATTTGGATCGGATCTTTAACATGAATTAGTCTTCCTCTAAGTCAACTTGGTGAGAGCTTTTAGACTGAATAGCTTAGAGCATCTATTAGAAAGAGCACATGATCTCAACGACAATAATAAGAAAAATGGATTGGTGTGGAAATGGATAACCCACTAATTGTTTCAACTTGTTCCTCCTGCACATTGAGTTGATTCTTAAGTTCCACACATAATTGGTTCGAAATTTTCTCCCATTTTCTCCTTAAACTGTAATCCCAATCACTTGCGACCAATTGGATGTGCTAGGACTTAGTTTATTATTATTATTATTATTATTATTAGTATTAGTATTATTTCAGTCAAGCCCTTTTTTTCTTTACTCTTCGCAGGATTATGTTCCCGGGTCACGAAAGTTTATTATTGATTGTTGCTGGAACAGGATGACATGTCCAAATAACAAACCAAATCCTAATCCAAGTACTCCCTTCGGAGAAAGAAAAAAAAAAAACAGGAAATAAGAAAACTTTGCACAAAGATTAAAGTAAGGTTAGGATTGTGCAGGAATTGACCTATTTGCTGATTGGAATAAATGAAGAGGTAAAAAAAAGAAAGAAAATAATCAAAGATATAATGATGTGACATATATTAAATAATAAAAATATATAAATAATTTTAAAACAAAAACTTATTTAATAATATTATAATTTTAATCGAACAAATAAATAACATTTATTATTTCACTTTTTCGGAGACGGGGGAGTAACAAGAAGGAACAAGAGGACTCGATCAAATGATAACAACTGAAACCACAATAGCCCATGATTTGCAGTCCATGGGACATTCGGACTACTCATCCACTCCAATAGCCCACAAACTAAGCCCAAACCCACATAAGCCCACATCCCTTCAACCATTTCCCTCTCCCCCGGATCCGACCGTTACCATTCCCGGATCTGAATGAGACCACAATCTCCCACCATGAATCTTCGAGCTTCGAATCTCATTCTCGTCTCATACCAACCACTCTTCCACTGCTCGAATCTCCAATATCACAGCATCTATGATAGCTGATTGACTTGTTACATGTTAGGGTTGTTCGATTTCGATTTTTGTAAGGATGTGTGTTTCTTTTTGGATATTGTGTATTGATTGGTTCTTGTGGATGCAGAGATTGGTGTTTACTGGTGAAGGATGGGATTAAGAAGGGGAATGGTTGGAATTGGTCGTGGCTGTGGAATTCGTAGTCGAGGTTTGGTCTGTTAGGGTTTCGCTTTCTTAATCTATGTCTTCTGTTTTGTGTTTTAAAATGTTGCTTGCTTTGTGTCCGATGAAGAGATCTGAATGATATGAATCCATGACTGTCTTGGATATCGG
This sequence comes from Drosera capensis, assembly GCA_001925005.1. Classification (NCBI taxonomy): domain Eukaryota; kingdom Viridiplantae; phylum Streptophyta; class Magnoliopsida; order Caryophyllales; family Droseraceae; genus Drosera; species Drosera capensis. The sequence goes on from LIEC01012153.1 coordinate 162,810, forward strand.
AAGTTAGGGCTTTGCATTCGTAATCAGTGTGTTCTTTTTTGGCTTGAAATGTAGTTTGCTTTTTGGCTTGATCTAGAGATCTAACTTGGATGGATATCGTGGATGTTTTAGTTCCTAGTTATTGGGTTTTCTACTGATCTCACTCATTGTGTTCACCGTAGTGGATACATTTTACGGTGGGATGTGGTTTCTATGCAAAGAAGACTTGGCATCATTGGATGCCTTCTGAATATATTTATAGTCAATACAGAATACGTAATGCATAATACGTATAATACATAATATAATCTATTATCCTTCTCAATTTATGTGACGGGAGCAACGCCCAAATTGGAACGAAGAAACTCAAACCGATCCGAGGATAAAGCCTTGGTGAAGATGCCAGCTAACTAGAGGTGAGTGGGAACATACCGAACAACCAAGTCTCCGTGAGACACCCGCTCCCGGACGAAATGATAATCAACAGCCACATATTTACTGCATGCATGAAGGACCGGGTTCAGGACTAGATACGAAGCAGAAACATTATCACAAAACAATCGGATGCGCTTGACAAGAGGAAAACCAAGCTCGGCCAACAAGGAACGGATCCAAAGTGTATCCGTAACTGTATATGCAACCGCCCTGTATTCGACCTCCGTGGAGGATTTAGAGAAGGTAGGCTGCTTCTTGGCTTGTCAAGATATCAAATTAGAATCCAAGTAAATCGCAAAACCTGTAGTGGAACGTGCACTATCCAGACAACCAACCCAATCCGCGTCTGAATAAGCCATTAAAAAGGGAGATATCCGCGGGACGAAAGGGGATACCAAAGGATGAAGTACTCTGCAAATATCTGTAAATGCACTGAACAGTAAAAAAATAAAGAGTATGTGGTGACTGCATAAACTGAGAGACCAAATATACGGCATATGCTATATCAGGCCGAGTCATAGATAAATACTATAACGCCCCCACTAGGCTACGAAACTCGGTTGGATCAGAGAGTAAAACACCGTCGGTGGAGGAAAGGGAAGTTTGAGAAGCGATGGGTGAGCGGGCCGATTTTAGGATGTGTAAACCGAACCGACGAAGCAAATCGAGGATATACTTTTCTTGAGATAAGAAGAGACCCGTAGGAGTACGGAACACTTGAATACCCAAGAAATAGTGAATATCCTCAAGATTCTTCATAGTTAACTCTGAAGAGAGAACCGAGATGAATGAGGATAGGAGTATATGAGAACTGCCGATGATAACGATGTCATCAATATAGAGTAACAGGATAAGGACTTGGGAATGACGATGAAAAACAAATATGGAGCTGTCGGACTTACCTTGTGTGAAGCCACTCCGGAGAAGAAAGCTGCTAAAACGATGAAACCAGGCACGAGAAGCCTGTCGAAAACCATAAAAAGCCTTATGCAGGCGACACACATGAGAAGAGATGGCGGGATGTATGAAACCAAAAGGTTATCGCATGTAAACCTCCTCAGTTAAGTGACCATGAAGATATGCATTTTTTACATCTAACTGACGAATGACCCACTTAAACGAGACAGTCAAAGAAAGAACCAAACGGACAGTAGTAGGTTTAACGACAGGACAGAATGTCTCCTGAAAGTCCAGACCTTCTCGCTGATGGTTACCTAAGGCGACCAAACGAGCTTTGTAGCGTTCGAGAGAACCATCGAAATTGTACTTTATTTTATAAACCCACCGATAATGGACCACATTCTTGGTAATAGGATGGGGAACCAAGGTTCAAGTATGATTATCCATTAAGGCATTAAACTCGTCTGTCATAGCTTGTTGCCAAGCTGGATCTTTGGAAGGTTTGAAGTAGGAGGAGGGCTCCAGGACGGGGCTAGTGGTGTTAAGTGACAAAATAGTGTAGGGTTTAGAAATACCGAATTTCAATCTCGTTTGCATTGGATGGACCAAAACCGGGGAAGGAATAGGTGGAGGCAAGACAAGACAAACTGGGAAAACCGAGGGAGAATCGGAAGTGGACAGTGAGGGAGACACAAAATCCGAGGGAGAATCAGGAGTGGACATAGTTGAGATAGAGACATCCGTATGGTCGAGAGAATCGACCGAGAACGGCAAGGAGGGTGAGAAGGCTGATCTTGAGACAAAAACGAGTTGGTAGTGATGTCGGGTAGAGTGAGAGAGGAAGGAAGAAGGTCCATGTAAGAAAACACATCTTCATGAAAGCGGACATGTGGACTAATATGAACCCGACCGGTTTTAGGGTCAAGACAACGATAACCTTTATCGGGGGCATAGTCAATGAAGACGCATTCGACCGAGCAGGGAGATATCTTATTGGAGAAAAAAACAAAGAAATTTGGAAAATATCGAGACCCAAACACACACAAAAAGGTGTAATCAGAACGATATCCACCCAAAAATGAGATGGAAGCTCGTCTGATCCGAAAAAGAGCAGATCCGACGGTGGCTTTGGCTGAGCAGATACTGCGGCGGAAGCCTTCGTTGGTGGATCTAGAAACCTGTTGGATGTCGCAGATCTGGTATTTAGATCTTGCCACCGTCATTAGTCTTCTTGAGGAGGAAGTCGCCGGTGAAGAGAGGAGTGAGAAGGTGTTTTGGGATGTGAGAGTTCAACGCCAGCGAAGGAAATCGATGGCAGAGAGAGGAGAGAGTTCAACCTCGCTCTGATACCCTATGCAAAGAAGACTTGGCATCATTGGATATCTTCTGAATATATTTATAGTCAATACAGAATACATAATACATAATACGTAATATAGAATACAGAATACGTATAATACATAATATAATCTATTAGTTTCAAGGAAATTTTATGTATTATTCATGTCAAAATCAATCAAAATTTTATTCATGTGTCAAAATTGTCAAAGAAATTTTATGTATTATTCATGTCAAAATTTTATGTACACAAGAAGTCTGGTAGTCAATCATTGTTCATCAAATTTGTATGGACCTGTACTTATTTGTTGATAACTAAGGCAAATCGATGAAGGAGGGAGTTTTTTCGATCACCTACATAAGTGACCGTGGCCAGGTATTCCTTTCTCCGGTATAATCTTCTGAAATAAAGATGATTTTTTATTTTTTTTGGGGTTGAATTTGTAAAATGATGCGCCATGGAACATAGTGCATGGTTCCCTATTGTTAATTTAATGGCTACTGCTGAAATCTATCAATGTAGTTGATGATGTGGTAGGCATGGTGATTGTCAAAGTTGAGGGCTTAGTTGGTTCTTATGGTTGTGCGCAGCTTCTTCACTTGTTTCCAGTGTAATTTTTTGGTTTGAGCTCTGCCTTGTGGCTTGCGATTCTTGAACACTGGAACCTTCATGCAAGTATGCAACAATAGCTACTTGCTGTTTTGATCTAGGAATACTTAACTTGAAATGCAGTAGGAGTGCCTCTTGTTGATTATTTCCAAGGAATTGCTTCTAGAAAATTAGTACTTTTCAAAGGCTTAATCACTTACTTGGGACTGCTGGTTTAGTTGTGTTTTGGGTTATACTTTTTATAAACAACCCCCAGCCCCCACCCCCATGATGGGAGAAGTTTTGTGATACTTCTACTGGATTTAATGTCCACATACAGTCCTCCGTTTAGTTTGAGAGAGGTTAGTTCTTTGGATATCCTAAAGCTGTAAAACATGGTATAATTGATGACTCCTCCAGCTTTCTTTCTGCTTCTTAATGGGGCGGAGCTGGGTGCCGAGATGTAAACCCACATTGGGTATAGCTAACATTACAAGCTACTTGTTTGGTGCACGTTTTAATGTGGAGTGGTCAATAGGGGTGGTAGACCGTTGCGGTGTAAACTTTTGTTGTAAAAAGATAGCTGACACCTGTTAAAATTCTTGTGGTTAGTTTGTTTTCACCCTTGAATTCGTGAAATGAAATGGATGTATCCTGTGTATTTTGATTTACTAGACTTTAGAGTGACCTTTTTCTAATAATAATAATAATAATAATAATCTTTCTCCGTGATAAATGCATTGGGTTGATTATGCATTGATGTCAGCATCCATCTGTTTGAGCCTATGGGCTACGTACATTCCATCTGTGGCAAGAGGCAAAGGTAAGGAACATCTGCTTGAAGCTCTCGTTATTTTGAACTGAGGATCCACGACTACCTATAGAAACGTTTCCTTGAGAATATTGTTCTGTTTGGTTAAAGTGACTCAGACAACAGAAGGATTCTTAAAACCAGTTCACCAAACCAATATCAGTATTATTGTGGAATCCAATACATGAGGGAGTCATCAGTGAACTGTCATCTCCCTTTCTAAACTGTTATTTGAATTGATCTGTCTGTCTTTACCCTGCTCCCTGAATTACATCGTGGAGTTGAAAGATCATGTACTCCTCGCTTTAGACATCATCCTTTTTGGCTAAACACCCGATATCCTCCCTTTTCAATTTAAAACTGTTTTTCTCATTCAGCTTAAGATCTTCTAAAGATCGTGTTACTATAGTCATTGCTAGGTGTTCGCCACGTTAGCTATCTGTCGTACGCTCAATATTGATACATTGTATGTTGAGTCTGCATTTCCAGCATGTTTCCACCAAAGGCTCCTTGCATAAGTAATCTTTGATCGTCCATGGATCATGGCTGTAATAGTTTAGCGAATCACACCATAATTCCAAGAGCAAACCAACAAAGAATCGATAATTAAACTAGGAATTGCTTGTTATAGTAAAGAGGCTTTAGGATTATCTTAAATTAGCTACAACGCTGTTATCAGCATTTGAACACACACAGTTTAAAATATTCAAAGTTTGTTGCAGCTATTGAACAGCTTCTTGCGGGAACAAATAACATTTAGACAAAGAAGCATCAAATTTTACCTACTCTCCGAACATCAGTATTTCAACATTACTATTTTGGATAAACTTTCAAGATAAGCCTAGAATTACGACATTTATTTACCATAAGAAGTGAAAAAGGTATGAAAGCAGGACTTCATCTGCATTACTGATCCTAGAATTCCGACGGTCGCTTTTGTGGTCGGCTGCAGGAGAAAGTGCTTTCCTTGGTTTGATCTATGCGGTGGAATCGAACAGTAGGTATATCAATTACCAGAATTTGGTTCCAAATGAATCACTTTTAAGGCATAAAAAATACTAACTTTTGTTATCTTGGGAGCTTTTTGTAAGATCTGCAGGTATTGAATCCAATCTTGATATCAGCCGAAAGTGCCGAGTGCTAAAACTCCCCATTCCTTTGGTTTTCACTTAACAGATCAGGATTTTGGTAAATAAATACCATATTGAGTGAGTCAATGCCTAATGCTTGCCTCATAGTTTTAGGGTGTGCCCATTATTGTTTATTCTACGACACAAATTTACCTGAAACATGAGTTTCATATGTATACGGGACAACTGTGAAATAATGGTTGCATGCTCACACGTTTTAAGAGGGAAAAAAAAGGAAAGGATGTGTCATACTTGTCAGGAATGAGCAAGTTCAGAGGTCTTTTCAGACTGGAAAATTATGGTGGTCGAGATATTTTGTGGGAGAAATTTTTATGGAGTTAAGCTACAAGTTGACCTTAGGCTTAATTTTTATTTTGAAAAGAAGACTAGCCCATATGGAGCTCTTATCAAATGCTTTTTGATGTATAATCCTCAATTTCCTCGGACGACACTGTAAATGTCAATGATCCTCCTCGGACACTTGTCTAATCATTGCTTGCTTGTCTTCCCTTTGGGACGGCTGTTAGATCACCAAATTTAGCTTCTAATGGATGTGCAGCTAGTTCAAGATAACATGACTAACCACTCTAAGAATGATAAAAAGTTGAGTAAGAATAGGATGCAGAATCATTATCAGCCATAGAACTTCCTTGATTACTATTAGCAGGACTGCCCCCATGCCCTCTTCACGGCCGTGTATCGGCTGTGAGAATTACGTGTTAATTTCATCAGGACCTCCTGGTTGTACTTGATCATGTAGATCAATACGCTTCATTATCGATCTTTTGGCAGAGAGCTGTTAGTAGCAGTTTGTAGTTTGCTACAGAGATGTATAAAATTGACACACTCAATTTCCCTTCTGGCCGTAAAATTACTTTTACAATTCATCCTCCAATTGATCAAGAGGACATTTTTTTCAGCATTATTTGCATGTTACTACAAGAATGTCGCATAATCTGATAAGAGATGCCACCAGCTGATCAATTGCTATATTTTATTGAACTGTATTACTATGTGTGATGATAATGTATTATGAGTGTGCTTTTTGTTTATGTAATGATGTCCATGCCCACCTTGACTACTTCCAGTATCTGTTCTGTTTCTCTTGAAGTTCCGCGTAACGCCATGGGAGTTTTATGTTACAGGCAAACTTGTGCTATAATGCAACTCAGAGATGTGTTCGGCAAGAAAAGTTGTTATTTCACATGGATTTGAACTCTCAACCACTATGTTGATACACCATTGCTTTGTATCAGCTCGGCTATCATCATCAGGTATTTGGTTCAAATTTGTAACGATGAAAATGAGAATTACGTGTTAATTACTTTGTTTTTGTGGATGATTACTCTGTCAAATTATTTTAATCTACATGGAATAGCTACAGTTTATTCTGATAAACGATAAACTGAGATGATGTCAGAAATTCTATTTCCTATTTGCTGTGAAACTCCACTGGAAAATATTTACTGAATTTAACTACATTAATCATGGAAGTTTTTAAAATGTATAGAATTAACTTGTTTTAAAGACACTTAAGCTTGAAACCAGAAGTCTCACATCTCAAATTATATTACATTTAATTATCCAGACTAAGCAAGCATGACCATGTAGTAGCCTTGCATGATTATGCCATGAAGATTTGATTGTGATGTTATTATCAGATAACAGTTTTAGAATATGTACTTAAAAGCTCGAATGATGGGTAGCAATTATTGATATGTTTTCCAAATATGTAAGGGGACAACCCTATCTATATGACTTTGTTGCCTCATATTATTTGTTATTGACACACGTCAACACAATAAATGATACCAACCGATTGCGCTTGTCAATTTCTTGCAAAACGGGATACTAAACTATTTTTCTTGGCGAAAATGTTGGTTTGATGTTATGTCCTGTTCTCCCGTGATGATGGTTGTAGGCAAATGTTTCAGTCTGAACTAGAGCAGGATCAAATGTTGACCTTAATATCCAGGCATTTCTTTCAATTTTTTTGCCCAAATATGATGATATCCTTTCCCTTTCAACAAAAAAACTGAAAAAGAGAAAAAAAAAAATATAGAGAAAAGGATGGCTTAGTGTACGTGGCTGTACCATGATGATTACAGCTACAAAAAGAAAAAAGTTTTCTGTGCAAACTGTGACTACTATTACTCTCAGCATGCTGACCTCTTCAAACTATCCAGGTGCTCTCCTGTCCTTGTATTATTAGCAGATTTTTTTCCCTTGATGTGGTAGTAAGTGTAATTAGCAGTTGAATAAATTCCGTAACTTTGTATGAGTTGGTTCCCTACGATCATATACGTTGTGGACCGATACATGAACAACTAGCTTCTGCTTTTAGATTCAGATATCCACCTTGTTCATGCTTGTGCTACTTGTATGAAAACTCTGCTGTTAAACTCCTTCCTGTCAAAACAAATTTCATGACACAAAATGTTTTCTTCATTATCAATACAATAAGCATGCCTTTTCAAAAATAAAAAAAATACGTATGCACTTTATGATTCTCTGATTACTGTTCAAGTAATTTCAAGATCTTCTCCTAAGCTTATGTGAATATTTTTTTATCTTGGTGATCTGATAAATAATTTATATTTCTCACAAGTTATTTTTCCCTCCAAGAGGCAGGGGACACGTTGCCGAGGTGATAAACAGAGGACGGCACCGAATCTCTTTATTGACTTCAGTTTCTGTCTCTTCCTCTCAACACCTTTCTCGTCCTCTTCTCTTTTCCATCTGTTTATATAGCACTCAAAGCAGGCAAGCAACTTTCCCTCAAAGCACTGTTTTCGCTGAGGAGACAGGAGAAGTAATAGG